>CAEGAE010042673.1:0-65855 GCA_903067095.1 Girardinus metallicus
TCTCTCTCTCTCTCTCTCTCTCTCTCTCTCTCTCTCTCTCTCTCTCTCTCTCTCTCTCTCTCTCTCTCTCTCTCTTTATCTGTCAGTCTTTTGCTCTTGTGACAAAGAGGTTAGCTTTTAAATTCTTACAATTCTTTTTAATTGATTCCAATTGTTGGATGGTATGTTGAATGTTGTTAAAGCCAGCAGAAAGTCTGTGAGTGTTTGGATGATTGCAGTGTAACACGCAAACGTGCCAGCTCACCATGAACTGGGATACCGTTCTGACTTCAGCTCCAGACTAACCACCAGCTCGAGTCTTTTAGCTTTGACATTTGTCAGCCAATTGCTTTTTTGCGTAAATTAACAGTAACTTACACAATGTCATGTTGTACTTGCATAATGAGTATGTCTTTATTTTAAGAGTGGCAAAATGTTTTTTTTTTTTTAAGTCTGCTTCCATGGAGAGACGTATTATGGGGTTTTTTTTGGAAATGCCTTTCTTCCCCTGTTTTCTGTCCTGACATTTTTAAAGGATTCTTTTGGGGAATTTTGGTCCTGTGTTTGTTTGTTAAACCAGTTTAACAACTTTGAACAACAAACCATTGAGACATCAAAATTCCCTCAAGGCAATTTTTTGTAACTAGAATGCCACACAAACAATTTGTCCGTTTTTCTCTTTAGATCTGTGTGAAATACAAAATAATAACAATAATTTGCACAAATATTTTTGCATCAGTTATTGAATTCCCAAAGAGTTGTTAACACTGAAAGATGATACATTTAACAGGTCTTGTCTGCTGGATTTCATAAATACAAGACTTTTGCAAACAGTTCTTTTGACAATGTTAAAGCCTGGCAGCTCTTTTTTTATTTATTTAGTCTTATAGTGCAGTGAATACCTCCCAAAATTATGAAACCCATCTGATTTTTAGGTTGTGAACAGAAACTCAAAGTTGTTTCCAACCTTTTGACTTATGTTGTGTATGGTTATAGACAAAGACTGTGCAGAAAATGAATGGAAAAAGTGAACAGAGTTCAGACGAAAACTTTGAAGGATGTTTAGACTGCCTGCTGCTCAAGACCACTTTAAAGGCTTACAAGAATTGCTGGGTCATTGGATGCAAAACATTAGTAAAATAAACTTGGTTTGAAACTTTTTTCTAACCTACAACCAAAAAAAAAAAAACAGCAGTTGTTTGTCTAGTTATTTACGAGTCTTCCTACAAGTATGACAGAAATATTGCAGACTATTCAATCCCCCTTTTATGTCTAGAGCTTTTCTTTCTGTGTTGACACCTAGAGCCACAGCCAGAGTTTTGTTATAGTTTCCACTATTACTGCAGAGACACAGTCCGCTGTCCACTCTTTAAAAGCATTCCTGGAGAGAGAAGAGCCTTTGTGTCTGTGCTCTTTACCCTGACTTCCAGCGATATATCTGCATGTATGTTTGGAGAACGAACAATCACCTCGCTCTATTCTTAGCGTAGCTTTAGACTGCTTGGGTTTAGCTTTTGCTTTCTAAATTCCGCAATAATTGGGGATCTCTCGGGATAGAGCCTCACAACATTAACTCCGACTATAAATAACCGCAGAGCCTAAGGAACACAGACTTTACTCATGTGCGTAGACAAGGTAAAAAAAAAAAAGCTTGAATGGTTCCCTGCATGAGTTTTGAAGATCTGCATTTGGCGTTTTGAGTTTGGAGGAAACAATTGTCCACAAATTCCCGTGCAAAGCCCGAAAGCATTCTCCCCATGTCATGCACTGTGCAGCAAAGAATTGTGAAGTTTTGTCTGCGGTAACAGGCTTCCCTCCCATCCTGAGTTGTACCCGTCTCTAACTGGGTCCTGCTTACTCTCTGAGTTAGTGCTGTGAAATTCAACACATGGCAACAGGATGTGCCCTGTTCCTCTGCCTTGTTTGAAAAGATTAAAACTTGTTGCTTGGTGTCTGCTAGTAAATATTATTGTCTGAAGCAAATATGAGAGATTTCAGACAAGAAATACTCTATCAGGTAATTTGTGATAGGACCTGTGTGTTTGCTTGTTTCTAAGGCCTCAGGTATGGCTAAGTTCACGTCCAAAACAATGGTGATTTAAGCTGCTTGTTGTCGTTTTTCACAATTTTATGCTAGTTTATTGCCTCAAATGAATGTAAATTAGAAGAGAAATAAATATTAAATTAAAAAAAAACAGTAAAATGTATCTGAAGTTGTAAAATAGTGCATCATGGTTGAAATTTTTGTGTTTTATTCTTTTTTTGAGGGACAGAAGAGGCTCATCAGTTTTTGTGCCCTGGGACAAGTGCAGTGAGTCCTGTGAAGTGGTGTTGTGGTTCTGTCTGGGGAATACACTGATCCCATTTATTCTAGGAACAATTGTTAGGGATCCAAGACTTAACCACTCATAATCTCAGTTTGAATAACAGAAAAAAAAAAAAAGCACTGGCTTGTCTTTAAACACATGTTCTACTTTAGCAAAGGAGACTCTGAAATAAGCACTTTTAAATTTCTTTTATTCTCTATAATTTTTCTGTAGCCCTCACTCATTTTTTAAGAAAAAATACTTTTTCAGCTTTGGGCTTCCTTCCTGCCACTTCCTGTCTGATTACAATTTACTTGGAGACTGAGCACGATTTATACTGAATCTGTAAAAGCTGTGGTTTTGTGTATGTGTACGTAACCTGCTTACTCTTTTTGCTGCATTTGGACATCCAGAACTGTGTATATGATCTTAATATGAACCGTAGGATTTCTTATTACCAAATTATTCATGAGGGTTGTCAGATCATTTGTGTTGAGAAAATCAACTTCATGCATTTAAAAATAAATAAATAAATAAATAAAGTTTTAAAGTTTAAGTTGACAAATGATTTCTTCCAGTTCCTGCCAACTGCAATACTAAAGATAGGAAAGACTGGAAAAGCAAAGGAAGACATTATTAACAGGTTAAGGCTTCACTGATGCAACATGCCGTGAGGGGAATCTGATAAGAAAAATGTGGACAACAAGATCAATTCCCTAACAAGACAAATACTGAAAAAAATTCCCTTACTTCACGCTGAAAATATTTATTGTATCAATGTCGATAAGCCACAGAACTGTCTTCTAGTTTTAAAAAGGAAAACTTACAAAGTTTGTAGATTCCTAATAGGTGAGAACCACATAGAATAAAAATTGTTTCCATGTTCATCATTGAGTTAAGTTAGTATAATTTGCTACACATATGTTAAATAATATGTTGATTATTGACATTAATGTAGTTTTTAAAGTGAAAAAAGTTGGCGAAAGTCACAATAACAGCTACCTTGTGGATGATCTTTTTGTCATAAGAATGATTAGTTTCTGCTTGGAACATAAAAAAGACTTTTACGTAGAGCTAATATGGAAAGTTTTTACTGCTTCACACTGATTTGAACAGTTTATTAATTTCATGTTCTTTCCTTTAACACCCTCCCAAATGTTTTTATACTTAGGCCAGTGAAGGTCAGCTCAAACTTTGGTGAGTGCAGAGAGCTATTTTCTTATATTCTCCTTTTTTTTTAACACAATCTGAAAACTGTTTAAGAATATCCAGTGACTCTTACTGTTTACTGCTTGTTTTTTTGTGTTTATTAAATTTTTGCTAGCACTATTTTACTTCACTTAATCTTTTTTTGAAGCTTAGAATGTTTTGCTGCATTTATGAATAAAGTGTATTTTTATCATCCCTTATTTACACAAACTAAATTTTCAAATCTGAAAACTACAAATTCGTATCTGTGCACTTTGTTGATATATTTTTTTTTTAGGGTGAAACGATAAGATGATAAGCCAAGTTTCAATTCTGGAGCTTGTAAACAAATTGAGATAATGACCACAGCCAACAGAGAATGATCCAAAAAGAGCTGCATTTAAATAATTATCTGAAATTAATATTCCAGATAACAGCTTGTACTTTATGAGATTCTTGTCACGACCAATTTCGGAGCTAAAGTTACCTTCCTCTTTAACTGAAAATACTTCCAGATGGGTGTCCAGTCACAGCTTTTGTTTTCCTCGTTTCATTACAGATCGCCCTTTTCACATTCACAGTGTGTTTGCGTGTGTGGCCACTCACACACCCTGGGGGAACAGGTTTTTGTCTCTCTTTTTTTTTTTTTTTTGCATTTTAGTTTAAAAATTCAAAAGGGCTAAACACACACCATCCATTTTAAAAACAGGCCAAAGAATAGCGAGCTAATAAAATATCATGGCTCATGTAGGTACAACGATTTATGGTCTGGTCTCAACATGAAAACAGTATGTTGGGGTTTCAAACAGCAGGGTGCAGTGATAATAACAGGGAGAAGGTTCAAACATGGCAAGTGTGTTAACCTCATGAAAACATGCAAATATGGAGCTTCGTGCTGTTAAATAGGGGACTTAATGAAGTTGGCACGAAGCTGCACAAGACAGAGTTCAAAGGTTGGAGGTTTTGTTGGGACAGAAGTGATCTACATGTTGTTTCTGGAGTTTGCCTTGTGGGATTTGGCTGAGGGCCTTGAATATGTAGTTCTCACTTCTTAGTAATCTAAGCTTTGTGGACAGTAGAGTTTAATATTTTAAATATGTTCAGTGCAAGATGGGGAAATATTTTTAATTGTCTTGCTGTGAAAGAATTTGTCTAGTCCTCCAAACAGTTGCTTAATGACATTCATCAATGCATTTTGTATCACTGAAGCCTTTCCAGTGGTTCAAATATTACTCATTTATGTTAAATCTTTAATCCATCTTTATTTGTATTCATCTCAAAGCAGCAGTAAGTAACTTAAAGATGTGTTGTTTACATATTTGTTCAAGCTGGCACCATGTCCTAACAAGTCAGGTCCTATTATGAGGTCAAGTTCCTCTGGCTCCTTCAGGTGGTCCCACTGCCATCTGCAGAAATATATCACTTCTTGTCAAACAGAACCGGTCAGAGCCAGGAGGAAGGTTTTAGCAGAGTAAGTACTCTTCCCCAGGCCTCCTGCAGCACTACTGGAGTAGAAACAATGTTACAGGAAAACTGCTTGTGCACCATCGTTGGTGGCCATGCTAACTAGCCTGCACTAGTTAGCATGGCAGGCTCCACTGTGGAAAGGAGCTGCAGAAAAGCAGAGAGAAAGGGAGAGGATGTGAGCAGCACCTATGTGATTGACAATGCTCAGGCATTCCTCCTCATGCTGATTGCTTGTGACTAAACACTATATTTCTGCAGATGACAGTAGGACCACAGCGAGAAGGCAGAGGAACTCAGTTTTTTCACAGATTATCTGACTCGTATTATACTTTCAGGACATAGCATGGGCACACTGGCCATGGTCCTGGTGGGTCAACGTGTTATCGGAACTGGCAGTCCTTTTTTATTTACATGGTCTGACCAGTCCACCAAACTAGTAGACGAGCTGAGCTGACACTGACCTCAGATTACACACAAGCGAGTGCAGAAGTCATGTCCCTTCAGACTAGGAGGAAGTTGTGAGAATGCGCGTTCAGGTCACAGTAGGTGAATCGTTCAGAATTTAAGTTCAACTGTTTAATTTTATTATTTATATGAAGTTACAGCATCCACAGTAGAGAAAAAAGTTATATATATTTTGCTTCATGCTTCTGCTTCTGATTCTCTGTTCAGTTTGTTTGACTTGAATATTAGTTCAGATGAATAAAAAGTTATATTTTATATGCCATTATTACCATTTAAAGAATTGTCAAATAAAAACAAATCAAGATGGGACTTTTTGACTCCATCAGTCAAAATGACAACGAGTAGAAGTGAATCAGTTGTTGTTCTTGATGGTTGCTTCTTCAATTGTCTGTCTTCTGGTTGTACTTTCTGATATTTTTTCCACCCCTTTCCATTCATTTATATCATTATGCAGAAAGGATAGACAAATATACAACACTGCAGTTATAGTGTAATGTGTATTTGTTGTAGACCTGTAGACAAGCTGAACCACCTTCCATTTACAGCAATCTAAGCTTTTCCCCCTAGTATTTGCTGTAGTACTTAGTAAAAGTAATCAGAAGACAAGAAAAAGTCATGATCAGAATAAGTCTTCTCAAAAATTAAAGTCCACTTAAACCCCGTCTGGGCAGAACTTTCTTCGGGCCGATCCAAAGTCCTCCCTAATCTTCTCATAGCTACTGGCTTTAGAGGAGCCATAACCATAACACTGAGTCACTCAAATGTCCATTGGCTCCCAAGAGGAATGTCTGTGTCATGTGTTATGACTAAAGTTAACAAGTGCCAATATTTGTTTCATCTTTTTTATTTTCACAACTCTCTATTAGCGAGAGCTGCGAAGTTTATTGAGATGTGAGAGCACACAGCTACGGACACAGACGAGACTCTTGTTGGCAAGCATTTCTAATAACCCTGAGCCATATGACCTTTTTTTTAATCAATATTACATCTGTTTGTTTCAACATTTGAGATGATCACTCACATTTATTTGCAAGCAGGTTATCTTTCATGTGCGCAGAGCCATGTGAGTAAATCCGTGTATGTTTATGCGAGAAGATGCTGAGGCATAGCCATGTACACGTGATGTATCCATGTGGTTTTACTTTTGACAGGCAGCGCACCGTTGTTGACATTTAGAAGGTAGCGTTGTGCACCCCCTCCTGTCTCATTGTAAGGATAGATGTTTTTTAATGCAGAGGTAGGAGAAACAGAGCAAAGCGGGAGAATTGGCGTCTATGTTGGATGGAGAACTTAATAGATTGCCCTTATAAATTGTGTTGCTCCATCCTTCTTGTGGGATCAGCTACGAGATTGCAGCATGACAAGGCCATGAGCTATACGAGGGTTTTGTCCATTTCTCTTGTCTTTTTTTCCCCTTTTACGACTTTTATCTTGCTCACACTGCTTACACTTATTTCCTGTTCTATGTTCGAGCATCTTGGAGTTTCATCAAAGTTCTGCATCACTTGTAAAGCTGAGTCATGTCACAAAAGTTGAGAGTCAGAACGGAAACGAATATCTTGAGTTATACGTGTGGAGAGCAGGTGTTGTCTAGAGCAGAGAGACGTGTGCATGTATTAAACCCTGTTTCAGTCGAAGGAAATAACTTTTTTGAACAGCTAACTTCTGAATTGCCCAGACTAATGAAACAAGGTGTGTTACAGGCATCTACTTCAACAAAGAAAACTGCTAAACCACAAAGACGACATGTGTTTCTGTTTACCTGACGTATCGGTGGAAGAGAATTAGTCATAGTAAGTACTTTATATATTTACAAAAAGCCCATTCTGTTTAGTAACAAAGGATGGACAGTTAACATTTTTGTGTGAAATTGCTAAAACAATTTCTAAATTAACGTAGATAAACAAAACCTAGGGCTGAGCGGTGGAATTTGTTGGTATCACTGTATGAGCTAAAACTAAACAAGCAACATATTTAATGTTATTGAACTCTACCAGGTGTTGCTCATGGAAACCGATCACAAATGTTGCCACTGTAGCGAAGACATGAAAAGTGTTGATGTCATAAAAATATCAAAATATTCCGCCTGTATGTACACTAGAGTACCAGAAGTACTAAACTACATTTCCCTACACGTGAACTTAAATGACACGACTTTCCAGTATAAAATGTTGAGTTGGACCACACTTTGCATCTATAACTATTTAGGATTCCTATGGTTAAAGTTAGTTTGAGTTGACTATAAGATAATTAGCAACGAGGAAGTTTCCCAGCTGAACTGTTTTTGCAGGTGGCATCGTATCATAGTTCTCCAATTGAATTCTCTATATTCATAGGATTGACCAATTCCTTTATACTTCACTTACCTAGGCTCTGGATTGTGTACACCAGGAGCCATACAAGTGATTAGAGCTCAATGTTATGTAGGTGTAACCTAATAATTTTTTTGTAACATATCACAGTTTGATGCATTATTTCCAGTGAGCTGTCATGATTGTTGGTCTCATCAATCTGGAATAATGGCCACCGTCTGAGGTCACTTACAGCGCTGACATGCATTCATCCTTCAGTATCTTTTCCGAAGAGGCATTTTAATGCTCGATTCCTTTTGAGCACCACCTGAAATTCCTGTTCTTAATGTTTTGTCCTCTTAATTAGAGAAGTATGACAACGTTCCCCCGTTTTCGGTGCTATGACGATGAAAACACTAAACAGACAGCCCTGGCCACATGGAAGGCTAGCATTAGTTTACAGATTAGTCCTTCCCACCAGGCGGACAGGCATGTTTCACAATGTGCTTTTACTTAGCCCATATCTTGAGTTGCGTGAGAGATTTCCATATCTCACAAACTCTTGTAAATCACAATTGAACAGTAGTAACTCAGAGAATGAACTCCAAACAAGGCTGTTTTCAATTTGGGACCAGGGTTCCTGCCAAGGCTGGGGCAGCCTCAGAGAGACCACCCCCTCGGTGCGAATTTACAGGCCTCGTCACCTCTCAAGATTGCAGGAGCGTCGGCCGTGCTCTCATAACACTGGGACAGATGTCTGACACCTATAGCTGGGGTTTGCTTGGAAGGTGGTGGAGGTGATAATGCCGAACCCCCACAAGTACACGCACAGCTGACACACACAGATAAAACAAAAACCTCTATTGGCCGTAATTCCCATTTTATCCTTGCAGCTAAATGTGTAAATCCCTACTACAATATATTTGGAAAAATTTAAATATAAATATATTAAATATATATCCCTTTTTTCAGGGACACATCTGTGGACAAAAAACAAAGAACTAACCACGATAAGATTTACTGTGCATTTTCATCTTTCCAGTGTAGCTTAAAAGCAGTAACACAACATATAACAGTAACATCACAAAATCTGCACAGTTGTAAGAGAGCCTCTGGATTGTCATTACGAACACTGTTGATGAAGCTATCGCTGTATCCCAGAATTGAATCTTGCAGATGGGAGCTTCCTTAATGGAGGGCATGGGGGTCTATGAGTAACATTTTAAAAGAAATGATTAGAGAGACAAAGAACAATTGAAATACTGCAGTTGGGACTCAAGTTGATACCAAAAAGAGAAGAAAATAAGAGTAGAAACATTTGTGTACAGCTTAAAACCAATAACAATACAGTTCCTGTAAATGCAGTTTGACTCTCAAGTCTTTTTTTTCAAGTGAATTGGCCTGTTTGAGTACATTGCTGCTCCTCTCCAAGTGTTTAATTTAACCTCAGTACCGATATAGCTGTTTATCATGATGACGAAAGGATACAGAAGACAAGACAGAGCTAAAGTTGTGGAGGGATTTAAATCAGGCTTAGTGTAATGAACAACATCACAACCTTTGAACATTTTACAGAGTCCTGTTCAGTCTATTCTCTGAACATGGAAAGGGTATAGCACAACTGCAAAGCTACCAAAAGATAACCACGGACATAAAGTGATAAGACAGGCAGGTGGAGAATAATCAGAAAAGCAGGTAGCTCTGGAGGAGCTGCAGAGGTCCACTGCCCAGGTAGGAGAAAGTTTTGATGGGACAATTATTTGTCATGAACCTCACAAACCTGGCTTTTATGAAAGAGCAAGGAGATGGTTATCACTGAAAACCTGATTGAGAGCCTACCTCAATGACTGTTCACAGAAGCTGTCCAGCTGACTAAATTTAAGTGTTTTGATAAGAACAGTGAGCAAAAATGTCAGCTTCCAGATGTGCAAGCTTAGTAGAATCATATCTCAGAACAGCTGGAACTACAGCACAAGGTGGTTGCATAAATTATTGACTCAGAGAGCTGAACACAAATGTACACCACACTTTTCAGATTTATTGTTAAAAAACCAATCAGACATTGTCATCTTTCTTCCACTTTATTGTCAGATATAAATACTTGTCAGTCACTGCATCTGGTTCACAGCTGGATGATATTAATTTATGTTACTTCCCATATGTGTTCTCTGTCTTCCCGTCATCTCGCTCAGCTAGGAGTTTTTTCATTTGTTCCACACAGCAGAGAGCCAACACGTTTTATGAGTTTCTGTTTGTTATTGAATAATTTTTAAGACATTGATAAACGTCTACACAGCTCCAACATTTGTTACCTTCTATTTCTCCTTATTCCTTATTTCCTCTGGTGTTGCAATGAGTAACGCTGTTGTGTCACAGCGTGGAAGTATCTGCTTCAGCAGATGGGCTCCTTTGTGGAGATACTGTTTCCTCCATGCATATCGGTAAGTGTTCATGTAAGCTGATAATGCTTCCAGACTCCCGAGATGGACAAGGAGACTTGATGAATAAACCTTAACCCAGTATCTGATTGTCAGTGAGAAAATATGTTGGATTTTTAATTGGTTTAGATCAACTAAACAATTGGCTTGATCTAAACAAATTCTAGAATGGATGAGAACGAAAATCGCTGTCATTTTTTTAAGTTACGACTGGGGCTGTAAAGCCATTTCCAAAGCTTTGGGTGAGATCCATCATTCACACATGGAGAAAACATGGCCCAGTTGTGACAGTCTTGGAGTGGCTGACCCAAAAGGTCACAACACAACCCAGAACAACTTCTAAAGCACTACAGTTCTCACTTGTCTCAGGTCTCAAATATATATATGAAAAAAGAGACGGGATCAAAATGGCATCAGTGGGAGAGTTTCAAGGCAAAAACCGACGCTGAGCAAAAAGAAGACCAAAGCCTGTTTCACTTTTTCCAAAACACTTTGATGACTGCTGTGACCTTGGGGAAAATATTCTGTGGTCTGATGAGCCGAAAGTGTTTTAGATGATACGCATTATAGCATAAAAGTAACGCAGCATTTCAGAAACAGAACAATGTCAAACAGCGTAGCAATTTCTGCCACTAGAAGAAAATCCTGGAGAAAAAGGAACATAACAGTGTTTCAAAATACTCCTATTAGTATGCCTCCGAATGGCGGAGAAAATGAAATAAAATCAAGGTTGGAGAGTGACCTCAAAGTCCAAAGCTGAGTTCCCGTTGTGCAACCTTAGATGGGTCATTCGTGATTGAAAACCTACCAATATGGCTGAATTACGTCAATTCTAGAAGAGAAAAGGAGTATGTCAAAAATACCCCTGACATATAAAAGACTCAAGCGGGTAGAACAAGGGGGTGGTTACTTTTTCACATATTACCGAGACCATGATTTTGTTGAAAAAAAAATTTATTTGAAAACTGCAGTTTGTTTTATGCATAAAATTTTGTTTTATGCATAAAACAAAATTGATGCATTTGTCACATTTAATGCATTTAAATGTGACAAAAAAAAAGAAAAGAAACCTAGGATGAGGAGTCTACTTTTCCACAGCCCTGTAACTTGGTCACCAGGACCTCACAGGAATAATTTATCCGATTGAGTCATTTGCAGTTTCCACATCAAATTCCGAAGTGATAAAAGACAAGATGCTACTATTATAATATTTAATTCAAAATTTCAGTGCTGGTGGTAACAACAAGGAGGAATTGTGGAGTGGCCTGACAAGTCTTTGGCAGGTCAAAGCCCACAATAATTGTATAGGCCCAAAGAAGGGAGCTTGGTAGAGTAAACTTGGCTCTGCAGAACCACACACTGAGATCATGTGGGAAGAAATGAAAGCTTTTTGAACCACCCAGAATAATTCATACGAGATGCTCGACACCGCTGTGTGCATAACCTGCATAACTGCAACAGCTTCATCGCACAGAAATGGTTCACACATGGACATTTGACAGCGACACAAGTAAACCGATTTTTTGGGATCTGTCTAGAGCTAATTACCAGTCGCATTATAGCCGACTACATAAGGAGGTTCAGCAGAAAACAAACAAACAGAACCTCATGCTCTTCTTGTGCCGTCACTGAGGGGTGGGAGTCTGACATAAAAAAGGCAGGACAGAATTTTCTAAGAACCTGAATAATGAGTTTACATTGGAGTTAAATAGGAACAGAGGGGTGACGGGTTTATGTTTGCTTTCCATTTTCAGCTCTGGCACAGATTCAGGCCACCTTGAAGAGTCTGAAAACCATTACCCAGGACAGTTGGTCAAAAGTGCACACTGTATAGGATATCATCGTGGCGTGCCTCACAGAGAGACAGCGTGATGAGGACGAAGATGGAGGAGGGAAGGAGGGAAAGAGGGAGGGAAGGGGTATCACGGATAAGATATCGTGCGAGAAGAGGAGAAACTGAGACTAACACAAGTTCAGTGTGCCCTCTTCCAGAGACGTCTCAGTTACAGCCAGCTCGTCGTGTCACTCGTGCAGATGTGTTTGGTTTCAGAGAAACAAAGGCATCCTGAGCAAGTGATGTAACTCGGAGTGGCCATACCTTCATGGCTGTCTGGCACATCACTTTTTGCATGCAACTGCAGATTAGGTAAAGACAGGCCTGCAGACAGGGTTTTCTCCTCCATTGTCTCCTCCACACGCACCCAATGAACATGCATAAAGAGGGGTCACGCATATGAAGACAGCATCAATCGCTCTCTCACATGGCTCACAGCGAGGCGCTGACTGATCCCTCTGAAAAAGAAGCAGAAACAAAGATAGGTGTGTGTGTGTCAGTGGAAGTATGTGAATGGGATCTGATGAGGATTTCTTTACAGCTGGTTTGCCTCAACAAATGTTTGTTTGCGTGTGGGTATGTGTGTGCGTGTGTGTGTATTCGGGAAGCAGGTCAGATTGTGATTTTTTAATCCTTTCTTCACAGTGTGCCTTCAAGGCTGGATTACTGCACATTTATTGTGCCCTAACATGCTGACGGTTCGACGATCTAATGCTTGCGGGAAGCTTAAAATCGCACTGCGTTGCTATTCAGTTGTTCACTTGAAGCAGGTTTGATGTATGGGAAGCTCATACTGAAGGCTCAGAAATTCCTATCTTGTTATCTTAAAGGGCTGCACTTTTATATAGAAATTTTAGACGTTTGCCTTAAATCATTTTTACTACCGGAATATTTTTTTTTAAGAGTTCACTAACCTCATGTGTTCGAGTTCTTCCTGCAATCCCTGGTACTTCTCAAATTCATTATGCTCTGTTTTTTGTTATGCTATGATCAGCTGGAGTTTCCAAATCCATTTTAATGGCAGTCTTCTGATCCCTGTCAGGACGGTGGGCCAGCATCTGCATAACTTGGACACATCTCAGCATGTTACTTTGGTTGATCTAAATCTCTTTTAGTGATGTGTTTTTCATAAACTTATATCATATCTCACAAAGGGATTTATGACCACAAATTAAACATTTTTTTTTTGGTCCCTATGACATTGTTAGTATTGATCTAAATCCCCTGTGATTAATAATCTGGTGACATTTAAGGATCTAAATTGTGTGTAACGACAGGACATTAAGACTTTTATCCATGTATGTGCAATAAAACCCAAAATTTTTTATGTCCAAGTGATGATTTAGTTATCAATGTTTACCATAGCCAGCAAATGGTCATGGGTTTTAATGATTTTAGATTTATCGCTGGTATTAAAACATCTGTTTAACATAAATAAATCCTGAGCTGCACCTAACGTGGGCAATTAAAGGGTCTAGGAGATTAATCAGAATGAATTATGAATTTACTACTGAAATATCTGACTGACACGAACCAGTAATTTATGTTATTGCATGTAAAACCACTAAATTTTTAGTAGCACACCATCATGGGGCGACTTAGGTGATTAAGAAAGGAGGAGGTTAGAATGAGGTTATACAGGAAGGAATAGGGCGAGGATATTTTGACCCTTATAAAAGCTACGCAGTTATTATCAATCATAATAAAATGACATGGTATATTTTACTGCGGCCATAAATTGCTATATCTATGACTCAACATCATAGAGATCATAAATCATTGCATAAAATATTAAATATCCTAAAATCACTTTTTGAGAGACAGTGTCCCTTTTTCTCTCTATAGTTCAATCCTTTTAAACAATGCTACTAAATTCAATTCAATTCAAAAATACTTTATTTGCCCCACAGAGAAATTAAATGTTATCATAACTCATCTCAGTGTCTTCAGTCGTTGTGGATGATGATTTACGGTAGGTACAGTCAGTTTTGCAGCAAATTTGAAGGATGTTGTCGTGTCATGACTGCCATGACATGCTAACAGTTCAGTATCTGGTGTTACTGTGAGGACTGATGCTGTCCTCACAGAAACGTGTCCTGGAGGACAGTATCAGTTGAAGGCAATTATTGCTAATCCATGTCATTTGCTTTTGCCACTCCTCTTTAATGATGCTCCCATGCAAAATAATACCTTGTTGTCACGGTTACTCATCACAACAACTCTTTTGCGTTTAGAAACATGCTTCTACCGACTTGCGGTAATATTCACAGTTTGGATTCACCGAGCCAGAATCTTGAGTTCAGCTTCTTCCGCAGATCAGAATCTGCTGGGGGTATTAGTAATTTTAAGGTTGACTGGATACACTCTGTTCTACTCTGTTCACATCTGTGTTTTGTTAGCAATACTTGTTTTAAGTCTGTATTTTATGATTTTAATACACCTTTTTTATTATTATTTTTCTTGCAACACAACAGCTCTGTGATGTAATATTTAGTGCTGTTGCCTCACACCGTGATGGTCTCTAATCAATTCTTGCACAGAATAAAACTCAGTATTTTTTTTTTGGAGAAAGGTTTAGATGCAATAAAGCCAGTTATAAATTTTCCATCTTCTTTGTCTTCACTGACAACAAAAGTCATGAAGAAGAAGAACAGTTTCTTCTTCATGTTTGTTCCCTACTTTGGCGTTTGGCAAACATCAAACTCTCACTGTCCAGCCTGTCAGTTCACCACATAAAATCTTATTGAAATACATTTTGTGATGTGATTGTAATTTTAAAAAATTAGGTAACACTTGAGGGGATGTGAACACTTAAGCAAGGCATAACAAAAAGAAGCTACACATGGAGTGATGACTTCTTTGCAGATTACCATGGGACTTGTATTGGTCTAACATTATTTTGTGATGGAATTTTGGGTACATGACTTAATTTCACTCTGGAGCAAGGCAGTAAATCAACAGTCACACAGGATTGTTTTAATCAAATACTGATGCTTTTGCTTTTCTTTGTTGGTTTTTTTGACAGCTTTTAGATATTTTGCTCAAGTTTGGCTTTCGATATTGTTGATCTTAAAGCAGCGAGGTCACAAAATCACAAACACATAGGTTTGTTTCATCAAAGATCAAAATCTGTTTTCTTTCATTTTCTTCTGACCAATAAAAAACACAAATATCATGAATTTGTGGTGTATCCACTCTCCACCTGCACATTTGACAATGTAGTAAAGTCCAGCATCTCTGTGCTGTGAAAACTTTGTACACTTTCTGCTATTGATCTCAGGATGAGAACCACTGCTCTAGAAACCCAAGAAATTCATCCAAATACAACAGAACAAGAAGAAAAGGAGCCCAGTTGATAATCAAAGGTATTGTATGCCTTTAAGAGCTGGGCTGTGGAGGACAATTCTTGAAGTATTAGATCATTAAATTAGTTCATCTTTAACTAATCATGTCTTGACAGCTATAATGTGAGATCCTGAACAGTCTATCTCTGGTGCACGCTAATGTGCTGAGCTTATAAAACTTACTCTACTGAATGTAAAAATAATACCATATTCTTACACAATGGATCTTAAAGATGTTTTCACTTTCAAATTGCCAGGTTTCTGTCACATTAAAAGTGAAATCTGTTGGGAACCGGGTGGTGGTTTTCTGTTTTCCTCCTTTTGTCCACTAGAGGTTGCTATGAGGCTGCATTACCTGGAGGGCGTGACCATGGTCTCTGGATTCCTGCACAACTGAGGCCAATCTGACGATCTGGAGAAGTATATGAGCGGGGGACTGCCGGCACTTCTTTGCCAGAGTGTTTGCCAGTATTGGTACACCAAGCCCTCCGCAGATCTTTGAAATTGTTTCTTCCTGTTGGCTTCAAGTAATATTCTCCTGTGCATCCTCCACAGGATACCCCTCGTGACGCCGTGGAACCTACCCACTGGTTGCCCGAGTTCCACTCGCACCCCAGCAGTTTACCTACCTCCTTGGGATCCTTCAGCATTTTGCTGAAGGAAAATGCTGAAGGATCGCTGCTTCTCTACCGCCTTGTCTGAGCTTACCTGTCTGCCCTCCACCACAGCCTCTCCCTCCATCTAGTAGCCCCTCCGCCCTTCTCTCCAAACCCCACCTCGGTAACCACAGAACCCTACCCTCCCGGAATGGACCCAACTTCTCTCAAGTAAAGTCTTTCCGTTCATCTGAATTTGAAAATTCCCACAATGCCTGAACTCACCATCTCTTCCTCCCTGTGTTCAGTACTCTGGAAATGGATATTTTGTTCCTAAGGAACAAAATACCCTTTGCTAATTCTGGTTTGAAAAAGAGAAATAAACTGATTTTACTGATCTTTTGCTTTCCGTTGAGTGTTCTGCATGTGGGTCAGAAAACTGGATTCGAACAGGACAGAACACTCTGGCCAACAAATGAACCCCGCAGACACACTTCAGAGATCATTAGAAGAACAACACACACTTATCCAAAATCATGATGCGGCCCTGCAGGAATTGAGTAACCAACAAGCTCAAACAAACCATCGCCTGGTTGAATTGTCTAATTATCTCCAAAATCATTTTCAACAGCCTCCCGCTCCTGCTACAGCTCCAGCACAAGAGCCAATTCAAGCCTCAGCATCCAGTCCAGAAACTCCGCTCCGCTCCACATATTCCGACTGTCGCCACCCCAACCCTGAAAGGTTTTATGGTGATCCTAGTTATTGCAAAGGGTTTTTGATTCAATGCTCAATCTTGTTTAATCATTCACCTCAAAGTTTTGCCCATGATGGGGCAAAGATCTCATTTATAATTGCTCATCTTTCTGGTCGCGCCCTGGATTGGGCTGAAGTCAAGTTCTCCTCAACCACAAATTATGGTTGTTCTTTTAATGAGTTCTTACAGGAATTTAAACAGACCTTTAACCAAGATCCTGACAGGACTACCAATTCCCGAGAGTTATGGAACATTAAGCAAGGTCAAAAAACAGTAGCTGATTTCGCTATAGATTTCCTGATAAAAGCAGCAGCTTCAGGTTGGAACACATCTGCATTAAAGAGCGCATATTTCAACGCTTTAAACGAGCAGATAAAGGATGAGCTGGCCATCCAAGATGAACCTGAATCTTTAGAGGATTTAATTAAACTAACCATTCGATCAGATAATAGAATTCAGGCCAGAACCAAAGAAAGAAATAAAAGAAGTCTTCCTGTCAGAAAAACCTCCATTTGCCAGCACCACGTCTATTCCAGTTTCTCCACAGAGCACAACGGAACCAGGACCTATGCAGATTGGACACACCAGACTCTCTCCCGAAGAGAGACAGAGGAGGGTGAAATCTAACCTCTGTCTTTACTGTGGTGAATCAGGGCATTACATTGTAGTTTGTCCAGTTCTGTCAATTGCCAGTAACCGTGAGGAGGCTGGCGGACCATCAGGTGAATGAACACTCTCCTTGCCTACAATACTATTTGGTAACCAATCCATTACCTTGTCTGCTATGGTTGATTCAGGTTGTGAACGTAACTTAATTGATTCCAACTTAGTCCAACAAATGACTATCGAAACTGTAAAGCTCCCCACTCCACTCTGAGTTTCCGCTTTGGATGGGAAAACATTACCCCAAATAACTCATCAAACTAAGCTGTTGCAGCTAGTGGTTTCAGGAAATCACCGTGAATCAGTCTCGTTTGTTGTTTTTCCTGCTGCAAATTCACCTGGTGTCCTTGGTGTTGAGTGGCTTCGAGTTCACAATCCCCACGTAAACTGGTCCGAGAAGTATATTGAATCCTGGTCACTAACATGTCATTCATCTTGTCTCCTCTCAGCAGTTCCTCCAGATCCTCTGCAGGCAGGAGGCTGACCCTCCTGATCTCTCCACGGTTCCAAACGAATATTCAGATCTGGCTTAGGTGTTCAGTAAGTGGCACTTTTACTCCCTCTGCATCGTCCTTACGATTGTGCAATAGACCTTCTCCCGGGATCTCCATTACCCAACAGCCGTCTTTACAATATTTCTAAACCTGAGAGAGAAACTATGGAGAAATACATAAATGAATCCCTGGCTACTGGCATAATCCGTCCCTCATCCTCAACTTTGGGAGCTGTTTTTATCTTTGTGGGAAAAAAAGATGGATCACTCAGACCATGCATAGATTACCGGGGTTTAAACCAAATATCTGTTAAGAATAAGTACCCTCTTCCACTTTTGTCCTCAGCTTTTGAGCCTGTTCAGGGAGCCACTGTTTTCACTAATTTGGACCTGAGAATTGCCTACCATCTCCTCTGTATTCGGAAAGGAGATGAATGGAAGACAGCTTTTAACCCTCAGGGCATTTTGAATATTTGGTGATGCCTTTTGGCCTGTCCAATGCTCCAGCCTGTTTCCAAGCCTTGGTCAATGACATGCTAAGAGATTTTTTGAATGTATTCGTTTTTGTTTACCTCGATGACATTTTGATTTTTTCCAAGAATCTCCCTGAACATAAAAATCATGTCCGCCTCGTCCTTGAGCATCTGTTGGAAAATAAGTTGTACGTTAAAGCAGAAAAATGTGAATACTATTGACCATCTTTTACTTTCCTGGGATTTGTCCTTGAGGGCAGACAGGCAAGACCTAAGGAGGAGAAGATCAAGGCAGTGTTAGAATGGCCTACTCCTGAGAATCACAAACAGCTTCAGAGGTTTCTAGGATTCGCCAATTTCTACCGATGATTCATTAAAAATTACAGTCAAAAAGCTCAACTGTTAACAGCCCTCACCTCAACTAAGACACCCTTTACCTGGACCTCTGAGGCCAAATCAGCTTTCACCCGCCTTAAGACCCTGTTTGCTAATGCACCCATCCTCATACAACCAGACCCCACTAAACAGTTTGTTCTGGAAGTTGATGCATCCGACTCAGGGGTCAAAGCAGTCCTCTCTCAAGTTTCTGAAATTGACCATAAGATTCATCCCTGCGCTTTTTTCTCCCGTAGATTGAATCCAGCCGAGAGAAACTATGACGTCGGGGATCGCGAACTGTTGGCCATAAAACTAGCTTTAGAGGAGTGGAGGCACTGGTTGGAGGGCACAGAACATCCCGTGCTGGTCTGGACGGGTCACAAGAATCTTTCATACATTCAATCTGTAAAGAGGCTAAACCCCGTCAATCGCGTTGGTCACTCTTTTTCTCCCGCTTTAACCTGTCCATCTCTTTCCATCCAGGCTCCAGGATGCTTTGTCCAGACAGTTTTCTCCAGATGATTCTGAGAAGGCTCCAGCAACCATTCTGCCCCCTAGCTGCTCCATTGCAGCGGTTACCTGGGAAATTGAGGATATAATTAAGCAAGCTCAACAGTTGGAACTAGACCCCGGCATTGGTCCCCCCACCAGAACATATGTCCCAACATCCATCAGATCCCGTCTAATAAATTGGATAAATTCAGTCAAATTTCTGCTCACCCTGGAATCAGCCGAACAACTGCACTTATTTCTTGTCGTTTCTTGTCGCCTGTTCTGTCTGTGCTCGTAATAAGTAATCTCACCAACCTCCGCATGGTCTATTACAACAGTTATCCATACCTAAACGTCCATGGTCTCATATTGCCATCGACTTTGTCACAGGACTTCCCATCTCCAAAGGTATGACCACCATCCTTACCTTTGTTGACCATTTTCCTAAATCATGTCATCTTATCCCTCTGAAAAAACTCCCGTCAGCTTTCCAGACAGCACAACTCATGGTGAAACACATTTTCAGATTTCATGGCATCCCACAAGAGATCTTATTGGACCGTGGACCCCAGTTTACAGCTCAGGTTTGGAGACATTTTTGTGCAGCTCTTGAGGCTAAAGTATCTCTCACTTCAGCCTAATGGACGATCTGAACTAATGAACCAGGAGCTTGAATCAACCCTCAGATGCCTCACCTCAACCAATCCGTTCGACTGGAGCCAGTTCTTACCCTGGGTTGAGTATGCACACAATTCCCACATTTCATCTGCCACTGGTTTTTCTCCTTTTGAAGCCTCCCTTGGTTGTCAGCCCTCACTTTTCCCCACTGATGAGAAGGAAATCGCAGTCACCTCCATCGGGCACTACATTCGCCGTTGCAAAGCCATTTGGATTCGCACTGTCACCGCCCTCAACTGCACCACTGATCAGAACCGTCGTTTCGCTGATTGGAGAAGAAGACCTGCTCCACCTTATACACCCGGACAGAAGGTTTGGCTCTCCACTAAAGATATCCCGTTAAAATCTATGTCTAGAAAACTGTCTCCCCGTTACATCGGTCCCTATGAAATCGAATCAGTCATCAATCTTTCCGCAGTTCGTCTCCGTCTCCCAGCCTCTGTTCGTGTTCACCCCACCTTCCACATGTCCCAGACCAGCCCATTGTGCCCTCCTTCCAACCCCCTTCCTCCCGCCCAAGACATTGATGGGTATCCTGCCTACACGGTTCACCGGGTCATGGACTCCCGGGGTTAGCAGTTTCTCGTCAACTAGGAGGGCTACGGCCCAGAGGACCACTCGTGGGTCCCTGGCTCATTCATTTTGTACCCCTCCCTTATATCAGATTATCGCGAGTCCCTTCCTTCTGGGTCTTCTGGACCGCCAGGTGGCGGTTGTTAAGGGAAGGGTACTGTTGGGAACCGGGTGGTGGTTTTCCTCCTTTTGTCCACTAGAGGTTGCTATGAGGCTGCATTACCTGGAGGGCGTGTCCATGGTCTCTGGATCCCTGCACAACTGAGGCCAATCTGATGATCTGGAGAAGTATATGAGCGGGGGACTGCCGGCACTTCTTTGCCAGAGTGTTTGCCAGTATTGGTACACCAAGCTCTCCGTAGATCTTTCAGATTGTTTCTTCCTGTTGGCTTCAAATAATATTCTCCTGTGCATCCTCCCCAGGATACCCCTCGTGACGCCGTGGAACCTACCCACTGGTTGCCCGAGCTCCTGGTTTCTCCGTGCCTTCCTCCTTTCGAGACACCATGGATCTCTACCTACTGGTTGCCCAAGTTCCACTCTCACCCCAGCAGTTTACCGACCTCCTTGGGATCCTTCAGCTGGCGGTCCTGTCTCGCTGCTTCTCTACCGCCTCATCTGAGCTTACCTGTCCGTCCTCCACCACAGCCTCTCCCTCCATCTAGTAGCCCCTCCACCCTTCTCTCCGAACCCCACCTCAGTAACCACAGAACCCTACCCTCCTGGACTGGACTCAACTTCTCTCAAGTAAGATCTTTTCATTCATCTGAATTTGAAAATTCCCACAACGTCTTAACTCACCATCTCTTCCTTCCTGTGTTCAGTTCTCCGGAGATCCTGGCAGCAGCAGTTCCTAAGAAACAAAATACCCATTGATAATTCTAGTTTGAAAAAGAGAAATAAACTGATTTTACTGATCTTTTGCTTTCCGTTGAGTGTTCTGCATGTGAGTCATAAAACTGGATTCGAACAGGACAAAATCACACAAAATCATTTCAAAACCTTTTCCATTTCTAATCTGACATCTGCAATGTTCAATAAAACAGAAAAACAAACAAATCTATTTGATAGTATAATGTAAAATTAATAATAACAAAAAACTGTAATAATCTCAAATGTACAACAATCTCAATCTCTCCTTGCATGCCTGGAGTAAGGAATGAGAATGGAGCCGGAGTTCTGGTCTTCCAAAGCAACATTCATTTTAAGTCAAAATCTACCAAAACCATGTTAACAGATGTTTTTGAGTCTGATGAGGCCAAACTTACATTGAAAAATAAATCCAAAAGGGTTTGTTCCAGTAAGGATGCTTGGTACCATGCACATCACCGAAGGAGAATCATACCTTCTGCAAAACATGGATTCAGTGGAATTATATTCTTGATTGTGCTTCAGGTGGAACAGAGGTTTTTCTCAAAACAAATATTTTCTTTCAGCCGTTGCCACATTCTCCTCCAGTTTAACCCTGACCTCTACCTCCTCTGTCCTCAATTCAACTATATCCATGTCTTCTCGAACAACATCCATATGTCTCCCCCTTGATCTTCCTTTGTCTTCTTCCTGGCAGCTGAATTTCTAACATCCTTCTGTCCCACTCCCACTGTCCCTCCTCTGCACATGTCCAGTCAATCTCAGTCTGGCCTCTCTAACTGACTAACTCTTATCTCCCAGTTGTGCAACCTGTGCTCTACCTCCTGTATAATGGGACATCATCATCCTCATCACTCCCAAGGAGAACCTTGGCATCTTCAGCTCTAGTTCTGTGTCCTGTTTTTTTTTTTTTTTCCCACTGTCTTGTAAACTTTTCCTTTGAACTTTGCCTTTTCTTACTTGTCACAAAATCACTCCATCCACTCTGTCCTACTTAGACTCTCTTTTTCACCTCTTTACCACAATCCCTGTTTCCTGGAGATTGCACCGCAGTGACCTCCACCCCCTTGTAACCTCACTGTTCCACCAAACTCCCTCTCATTCACACACATGTACTCTGTCTTGTTATGACTGACTTTCATTCATCGTATTTCAAGTGCATACCTCCAACTCCCAGTTTTCTTCCACTTGTTCTCTATTCTCACCACAAATTATGATGCCGTCTGTAAACATCATAGTCCATGGAGATTCCTGCCTGACCCCATTATAAGAGCAAATATGAAGGAGCGCTGTAGTGAAGCTATCTTTCACTAAAGCACACCTCATCACTGTCCTGCTGTCCTCATGTAGGTCCTGTACCAGTCTAACACACTTCCCTGCCACTCCAGATTTTCCTACACCACAGCTCCTTCCACTTCACTCCCTCACATGCTTCTTCTAAAGCCACAAAGACATAATGAAGTTCTTTCTGAACAAAGATGGCATCTGTGGTTCTCCTGCTTGACATAAAACCATACTGCTGCTCACCAATAGTTGTCTCTTGTCTAAGTGCCTTCCCTCATACAGAAAAGCAAGTGCAGAGGAGTCTCCACTGTGCTTTGGTCTGACCACCTGCAACTTGCTTGTGTCACACTTGTGCCTGTTAAGACATAAAATAAATGAAAGCCATACTTGCGATCTGGGGTCTGGAGGGCTGCTAGATGGATGTGTAATGGGAAAGCTGCACACTCCCTCTGCACTGTACACAACAGTCATTAGGAGACCTATCTGTTGAACGCTTGCATGCTAAGCTGTAATTTTCAGGCTGTTTTGTGTGTGTGTGTGTGTGTCTGTGAAGGAGTTCCTTTTGTTTGAGTGTGTGTGTGCTTAAGAGGCCATTGGTGGCAGACGTGCAGCAGAAAAGCTGTATTTTTTTTATGTGTCTGTGTTGTGTGCGTGTTTGCTATTGTCTGGATGTCATCACGACCACAGAAATCAGGGCCTGATACGATCTTCCCGACTCCCTCCCGCAATCCCCTGCCAGAGTCACGAGAGCCAAGGATCTCCTTTGACCACGCACACACACACGCACCCACGCATACTTGAACACACGCTGACAGAGATGTAGACCCTGCATCACGCCTTGCTTCTTCATTTTGTAGGCAAACAACTCGACATGTGAAGTGAGGTGGAATTCCCGCCTTTGTGGGAAACATGCCCAGAACCATTTGTAAGCCCTTCTCCTCTGCTGCCTCCTAACTCTTTACAGATTGTAGTTGTAGATTTCTATATTAAGTTACTATGCTGCAGTTTTCAAGCTTTCCTTCTATAGGTCACATCAAACTACAATAAAAGGGGCAATCACATTTTTTCTTGTCTCTGGCTTAGATCAACCTGTTTTCTCAAATGTATGCATTTCAAAAGTATTGGAGAACCTAATCTGCAGCCTTCACTATACTGATGTAAACATGTGGTAAGACTTTTACACAGTGTTGACAGTTTATATGTAGACAACGCTGAACTATACAGAGAGTATTGCATTATGTGTTGTACATCAAGCCCTTCAGAAGTCTTTCATGAAGAAAATTTATGATTTCTCTCTCTGAGGATGGGAATCTACAACATGGAGGAACTGGGAGACAGCCACAATTTCTGTGAGGCCATAGCTCAACCTGAGCCATCTGTCTACTTCAAATCAATAATAGAGTGTGGTAATAGCATTACTATTGATTTTATTATACTAAGTACAAAATTTGACACCAGAGTCTGAGTGCACTGCAATGTCTGTATACAAGATGCAGCCTATACAGCTTTGGGTCTAACACCTACCTTTGTCCAGGTTTCAGCTCAGGTCCTGCTCCAACTTGTGCCATTTTTAAGGCTTTCATGTCTTTTAGTCTTTGTCCTGAATATAAAAAAATAATCAAATAGCCTAATCTTATATCACTATTTAAAGTACCTAGAAAAAGCTAAATTTTTACTTTCCAATTCCAAACTTTAATTCATTCTATCTAGATTTCTAGGGACAGAGACCATCACAAAGATTGTGAGATTAATGCAGTTTTCAAGAGCCATGCGTCAATATGTCATGTATCCAGAAAAAGTCTGAGAAGGGTAGCATGCATTTGGATGATCTTTGAACATGTAGGTCAAGGATCTACATCTCCAGTCCCTGAGTACTCCTGCCGTGCAACTTTTGGACACAAACGTGCTCCAACACACCTGAATCAAAAAGCTCAATTACCTCCTTGGCATGTCAGCAAGTTGTGCAAAGACCTAGTTATTAATAATTTATTTGGTACAGGTGTGTTGGAGCAGGGATGCATCCAAATGTTGCAAAGCAGTGGCACTTGAGGACTGGAGTTGCAGACATTGAAGGAATCTTTCCCCTTGTTTTGTTTGCAAAATCATGTCTATAAATGTGTTTTGCCTGACCTTTCACATAAATATGCTGATCCAAACCATTCTATTGCATGTCTGGTTATGTGTATGTTCTGCGTGCAGGTCTGAAACAGGTTGTCTAAATACATATTTAAAGGGGTATAAATACATTTGCATCCCACTGTATCCCTCTCATTCCTTTCTATACTCCTTTGCCTAAAGGTTGTGAACAACGCCCTCGTCTTTTGTAGTTTTTGAAAGTGCTCCCTATGCAAAGGTAAACAAATGTGGTTTTGGCAGACATCTGATCAAACTTCCTGTTACCGTCTCTGTTTATGATAATGAGTGGAATAATTTCCAGCAATGACCTGAGTGTTGACAGATATGTGTTTCACCTTTGCTCAAGCTTTTTATCTCATCTGTGCAGTGATTTCATCAAGTGTGGGAAATGGAAATTAACAGCAGATCATCCATCTCATGGGAGGTTGTGCAACAAAGATAGATAAACTTTTACATCAACACAATGACTTACTAAGAGAGACCTCTGCACCAATACAAAGGTATTCATGAAGCCACTTGCTGTCCACACAAATGTGAGGCTAAATCCAATGAATGCCCATTAATCCACTTTATGCGGAGTACACATACCTCCTATTTAATTGTCTTTCCTACAAATGTAATTGTGTTCCCTGTAATACTCTAAGGGCAGAGATAAGGTAATCTCTCAGCAACTACCCAGGTTCCGTGCAATGGAAACTTACTATTTGTGTTGTTGGTGTTTGGGAAACTTTGTGTGACTCCCCCAATAGTCTTTATTCACAACGCTGACGATGCAGTAGAGTATGAACAATGCATATCCAAACAGATATGTTTTGTTTTTTTTATCTTGTTTTAGGAAATTTTCAAATAATTTAACTGGTAAAACATGTTAAAAACATCAACTTTTTTTATTTAAATATTTCTAAATGGGTCATTGATATACAATCCATATACCAGATCAGCAATAATCCACTTTAAATACACATACAGAGAAAGCAAAGCAAATTAGTTCACAAATAAAGTTGTGTATTGTTAAATAACTGGAATGACACGGGGAATAAGTATGATTTTGATCTATAAGTCCATACAAAGGTTTCAGGGTTGCTTCATATACACATAAGTTGTTTCCCCAGATTTTTTTCTATTGGGTAAACGTGAGATTATTGCCCGCCATTGTATCAGTTCTACTGCCTTTATCTGAAATTAGTAAAGAGTTACTTTGGCTGCGTGTTTGGAAATACTATGTGGATTTGAATGCAAAATCTGCTCAAGTGTCCAAGTGTTTTGCTCGTTTATCCAAATCTTCAGCAGTGAACATTACACAAACTACAAATTCCTTTTTCTTTAGGAGTGGAGTCTTGTGTTGTGAGTGTGCGTAAAGACCATTTTAGATTACATAATAAATTATTGTTTCATGGGATAAACTCTACCTACTATTTCTTTATATAGGGGCCTGTGAGTTCTGCTTGGCTCTTGAAGAAGCCTTTTGATGAGCGTTCTAACTTTTTTATCAGAAATATCATAAATAACATCTGGCTGTCTTTGACTTATGGTAAAATTATGTTCTTTCCACTTAACTCCAATAGCCCTCGCTGGAACATTCACAAGCTTAAAAATGCAGCTGTAACCATTGCCACTGTCAAATGCTACAGCAAAATCTATCTAAAATAAATGTTTTAAGCCAAGTACTAAAAGTAGAAAAGGTGCCTGACAGTATTTCAATCAAAATATAGTATAGACTATAGCTTAGTCTACAAGAGAAAGGTCTGATTATCCTGCCCCACACAGTCTTAGAGTAAAGTGCTCTGTGTGGAAACTGTTTGGTCATTACAGACACTTTTTGTGATTGTACATTGCTGATTATGTCCCTGCTACTTTAGAAATACGACAAATTTAGTATTCACCGGTTTTACTCTAAAGTGTCAAATAATTTACAGAAAAAAAAAAACACACCAAATTATCACTAAAGAGAATTTAATTTACATGGGTTCCTGCTTTGTCTTATTGGAAAGAAACTGCTCTGAAAATATTTACACGGTCAATATACTCACAGTATGTGAGACAAATATAATGTTTACAGATTTTTTTGGGGGGGTTCTGAAAATGCAGTAAAGTGCATCTGAAACTTTCCTTTCAGTTTTGCTAAACAAAAACACTTGACACAGTATATTGAACTACGTGAGAACTTTTTCATTTAGGAGAGAGGACTCGGAAGCAAATGATAACACATCTGCTTCTTAAAAAATGTGTGGGATTTATATAACCATGGTATGTATGAACTCACGCGAGCCATTCAAGAGAAGGAAAGTTATGGCGAGCGGACGTTTTTTGTTTTTTTTCCCACTCTGTCAGGTTCTTTCACATGAGTGGCTCATCTGTGCCTGGCTATAAGAACCTTTACATAAATCACTGCTTACTCCGGCAGGTTAGCAGCATGATAACTGTTGGTGAATTTATCGTTGTGGGCTCAGCCGTTCCACACTACCATTTACCTTGCCTGAAGATTTTACCGCAGCAACTGACCAAACCTTCAGACGTCTTCAATCAGCTCTATTCTTTGCTTACTTATTATCAGTAAAATGTTGCTTTTGTTTTTTATTTAGTTGATACCTTTGATTGTGAAGGAAGGTGGTTCATCTGGGGAGCTTTTGCTTGAAAAACCACAACCGAAATGTATTTTGAGTCTGTTTAATCCTATAACTGTAAAAGAGTAGTGAACAAACTACGAATCTTAAAGTTTGTTACCCATCATCCCATTGAGGGGAACAGGAAGGCAAATTCTCAGTAGTTCAGAAAAAATCTTTGGATGACTTGGATCAGGTGTGCTCAAGTCCAGTCCTCGAGAGCTGCCATCCTACAACTTTCAGATGAATCCCTGCTCCAACACACCTGAAGCAAATGAATTGCTCGTTACCAGGCTGTTCAGAGCTGATCCCGGTCTGATGGAGTAAGGATGCATCTAAAAGTTGCAGGATGGTAGCTCTAGAGGACTGGACTTGAGCACCCCTGACTTAGATTTTCTACTCATCTCCAATATTATGTGCAAGAACGGTTTCTATAATACACTTCCACGTCCAGATGACCTCAGTACAGATCAGTCCTGTCAAACTTCGTTTATGCTGTTTTTATCTCTCTGATGTTTGTACTGGATGGTCTTCAGTACGATATTGTGTCATGAGCCTGTCCAAAGTTAGAGTAAAATTGCTCAGTTGATAGTATTTCTGCTCTCTGTGTGCATTTATAACACATGGAGACTCCCAAGACATCCCTGCAAACTTTGCGTAACCCGTTCAATTCACATACCAAAATATGCTTGCGTGTGATGCAGAGGGAGTGCGTGTGGGCGGCCAGAGCAACTATTACAGCCTGGTTGGACTTCATTTTGAGCCTCAACCCCACATCAAGGAGACTGTTGCATAAAATTGAGACACGCTTCAACATACCTTGTAAAAATGAAAACAGCAACAAAAAAATAGCAAGAGAAAAAACAACCCGGCTAGTCACGCATCTTGCATTAGTGGAAAAGTGAAAGCAGCCATGATGGCCTGAGGGAAGGCTGTGCAAGGTTGCCAACTTTGCAGGTTGTTTAACTGTGTGTGCATTTTCTGTTAATGTATGAGTAATGTCGTACAAGTGAGTTGGCACCGGGACAACCAGGGTTAGCAAAACTGCGTGGCTGCTTGAAAGTAAGGGTTGTTGTTTTGTCCAGATTATGCATTGATAAAACATGCATGCATTTAATGGGGGTGCGATTTCATCTTTATTTAGGAAGGGAAAATAGGATTAAAAACTAAAAAAGTTAAAAAAAAAAGTTAAATTCAAACTAAATTTCTTAAAATATGAATAACTGCTAAGATGGGAGAACAAGTGGTTTGTTCTCCCTTGTTTAAAAAATAACTGAAAAATGGGAATTGGTCATAGTTAAGACATAAAACATTAGTGAAACAACATCCTTAGGGTCAATTAAATTCAAATACTTTATTGATCCAGAAGGGAAATTAAATGTTGCTGCAGTTCATTAATCAATGAGTTATTGTAGATGGTAATGGCTGTGAGCAGGAAAGATCTCCTGTAGTGAATTTATAGCGAATTTAAAGAAGCCTCTGACTGTAGACGCTCCATGATAGTCTCATGAAGAGGATATTCAGGGTTATTTTACAATTCACAATTTCGCAATTAGATGAATTATATAAATTAGACAATTTGTATTTCTTTTATTTCAGTCCATTTTGTTTTGGACATTTACCTTGTCAAGAAGCTCAACTTGCTAGCAAGTTTGATGACATCATTAGCACTGTAGCTAAGAAAGACAACGCTGGAAACAAACTTTCTTGTTGTAAGACAAATACTTTCTCAAACCATTAATTTCACAATTCTCATTTTTTTCTAATTTAATAAATTTTTTATAATAAAACTAACAGCCTTATTGTTCTCTGCTGGACGTCGTACACAACCAATGAGAACTATGGGCTGTTTAATAATTTAACAACTATTGAATATTGCATGTACACAATATTCTCAAATAAATTTTCCATAACTTTTTGGGCTAATGTTAATTTCGCCCAAAATAGTTTTTCTATTGTATTGATTTGCATGAGGCAAAAAAAGACTTCTGTTGTCCGGTGGTCTGTTTTTTTGATTCTCATTTTTACCTTATGAATTAGTAATAAGGGATTTATTTGATGAACAATGATAAGTTCATCAAATAATTTAATAACCATTGAAAGAAGAGACAATTAAATGTATTTTAGGAGGGTTACAGAGTAGATTTACATGCACAGGTTTGGATAGTTAACTTTATTTTTACTTTTATCACCCAATTTTCAGAAGGAAATATGTTCAGCATTGCACTAATCTCTGAAATTTTTTGATGTTTACTTGTTACTCGCTGGGACTGATTCTGAGTGAGATGCACAACAGATCTCTGAACAGCAGTTCCCAAAAAAATAATATGAAGTAAATAAATAAAACCCATGCTTCACATTTTAAGCTCTCTACATCTGTGCAAATCAGACCATTTCTGTTGAAAACCAAGACTATTAATCAAATTAGGGGATTTTCAGATGTTCCAGCTTAATGTTTTCTTCTAACAGTAATAATGAGAGATGTATTAAACCAGCCAGGAAGTTCTCTCCTTCCCCTCTGAATACTGTAGTTTCCCCTCTTCACAGCTGAGACATGCATTTTTTTGGAGGATTTTCATTCTGTAGACACGTCAGTTTTGATAACAGTCAATATGAGATTTTAGGACAAAGCCTAATAACATGTAATTTTAAGAAGATTATGTGGGCATTGTGATCAAAAATTGAAGTAAATTATCACTTATTTGTCTCTGTCTTAGACCAACAGCTTTTCTTGTGCTCCATGTTGATGCTGAGCTGTGCAATTAATGTTGACAGACAAAGCGCATGCCACCATTGTTCATATTAAGCTTCTCACGCAGCCAGCTAATTGGTGCAAATAGACTGTATTGTGTCACTGAAGAAGCAAAGACGTCACCTTCCCAGAGTAATCCCATTGTTCTTTGACGTGAAGCTGGCACACAACAAAGTGATGCCGTTTTGTAAATAATAATTCTGTCAGGGCAAACAAGAATAATGATATGGGTAAGGAAAACTCTGTCTGTGGCACATGAATAAACACAATCACAGAACCCAGAATACTAAACATTATTAACGATTAGCGTTATTACTCGGTCTGTGAAAACAGCCTCCTCCCTTCTAATGGTGTTAGTGATTTGTGTCTGGAGACTGTAAATATTATGGCCAGGCTGACTGCATCAGGTCATAGGCTTGAGTTTTTCACCAGCATTCGTCGGGTTTTTCTTTTCTTTTTTTCCTCAAACTTAGAAAACATGTGTTGATTACACAAAAGATGATTGCATAAAGTCTGTGTTGTAGAACTGAGACCCTTTGGGAATATAATTTTTCACAGTGTCCAATGTGGAACGAACCCCAGAGAGAGGTGGGGAGGTTGTCGATATGACGCTGCCAATGGTTTCTCTGTGTGGCAGCCAGTGCCGTTGAGTAGTCACGAAATCCGCTTGACAAAAACCTGATTAATGGGGCCGACTAACATCTGACACACACAGCTGAAGTTCCTGGGATATTTACAGAGATGGAAATTACCAGTGTATTTTCTCAACAACTGTGACTACACCTTGAGCTCATGATTAATTATACATGAGCTCTTTTTCCTCAAATTGTATTCAGTAAAGACTGTGACACAAGTGCAAACAAATAATGTAATCTTAATATCAATTGTACAACATGGTACAATTTGAAGTTGTTGCGACAAAAAAGATAGGAAATGCTATATGTTATGAAATAACAAATTAATAGTAATTTATAAATTAGTAAGAAAATGCTGGCTGAAGTTAATTTTGATCCCTTGATATTCTAATCTCTTACAATAACCATCTTCAAGGTTAATATGGTTTGAGATATGCAGTTCTCCAAAGCAGATGCATCTCAGATGAAAATATTGCAGTACAGGAATAAAATACTGATTATTTCCATCTGAGCTGTTGCACAGCAGAAAACAAACATGGCATACAACTTAAAAGTGAATTATAATCAAATTGTTTTAAATAATACTTCAGTGCTGAAAAAGTACCAGAATTTGATAAATATTAGCCTATGAAGAAGTACATGGTGAATTTATGTATTTGGTCGCTTATAGAGATCAATGTCAACTGGTGTAATTGACATTGATCAATTACACCAGTTTTTGATCAATGTCATGGAAAAGCTGATTGGTCTGCAGTCGAACTGCTGTGCAGGTTAACCAATCAAATGCCAGTATTTTTTTTTTACGTTGTGAATATTTATAGGCTTTTATATTATGTAATGATGGATTGAAGTACAAGCAATATGGAAAAGTTCAATATATTTTGAAATTATATGATTCTAACATGTAATGAATTAAAAATGTTATTACCAAGTTATAAATGTATTGTTTATTCAATACATAACTGACAGACTAAAACAAATACGGATATATATTTTTTTTATTTTTAAGTATGTTTTTAAATGAATTACTATGGCACACAAAAATATGTATTTACGAATTGGTTAGATTTGATTTGGTTGTTTGGTCATGAGTTTCTGGAGAAGACAGAAGCCAGAAAAAAAAAAACATCTGAGGACGCCTGAGGCGGTGCAATAGCGCCATCTATGCCCGAAAGTGTGTCTCTGCTTCTTACCCCACCTCCTCACCACTTCTCTGCAAAACATACCATAGGCCCCGGCTGCTGACTGTCCCTGAAAAAGGACAAGAAACCCCATCAAAATGTCTGATATGGAAGATGATTTCATGTGCGATGATGAAGAAGATTACGACCTGGTAATTAAGATTATTATCACCTGTTTGACTTTTAAATTTACATCGTTTATCCGCTGAGAGCTATCACCAAAGTCCCGACAGCACGGGGCTAGTTAGCTTTAGCTCTTAGCTATCATGAAGCTGTCAGTATATAAATAACGTTAGCTTCCCCGCTAGTGTTATTGTTATTGTTAGTAAAGGCTGATATAAGAGAAATATCATCAAGCATTAACACGGTCACTGATAGAGGTGCTTGAGAAAACAGGTCGCGTTACGATAATTTATTTTAGGGCAATCACTGAGCAAGTTACGAAGTCATGTTGTTAGCTAACTGCACGTTAGCCAATGAACCTACCACGCTTACCTCTGTTTCATGAAGGGAATAGTTTGGTACCCTGATGAATACTGATTCTTATAAACTCAGGAATATTCAGAGGACAGCAATTCAGAGCCAAATGTGGACCTGGAGAACCAGTACTACAACTCCAAAGCCTTGAAGGAGGACGATCCCAAAGCAGCACTTAGCAGTTTCCAAAAGGTGCAGTTGAGCTCCATAAAAGCAATATGTTATTTACGTGTGTTTTTAGAGCAAAATATGCATAGACTACTTCGTGTTTTTTCTGTACAGGTATTGGAACTGGAGGGAGAAAAGGGGGAATGGGGTTTCAAAGCTCTTAAGCAGATGATAAAAATCAACTTTAAGTTGGTAAGTCATGCACCGCATGCTTAATTGAATTATTTTACTCTTTTTCCATTAAATCAGGGTTGTTGTTATGGTATGGTCTTTTTTGTTTGTTTGTTTTTTTCCACAACACCATAGACCAATTTTCCAGAAATGATGAACAGGTACAAGCAGCTCCTTACGTACATCCGAAGTGCTGTTACCAGGAACTACTCAGAAAAGTCTATCAACTCCATTCTGGACTACATTTCTACCTCTAAACAGGTATGATTCTACGGTATCAGATGGTTATGTGTCAACTTATTATTTAAAAAGAGAAAAATATTTGCATATTTATTGACTTTTGCAAAGGTCTCATTAATTTTGTACGCAGCCAGTCTTTGCAAAAATATACAGATGCACTTGGATCACTTTCCTACTCCATCTCATTTTTGCTGTTTGCATTGCTCTGCATCTTAAATCGCTGCCCTTCTGAACACAGATGGACTTGCTGCAGGAGTTCTATGAAACCACATTGGAGGCTTTGAAGGATGCAAAAAATGACAGATTGTGGTTTAAAACCAACACAAAGGTACACAAGCATCACACCTCAGTCGTACACGGCCATTTACTAGTAAAATGTGCTCTACATTTCCTTTTTGTTTCATTTCTATAGTTGGGAAAGCTGTACTTGGAGAGAGAAGAGTATGGAAAACTTCAGAAGATACTTAGGCAGCTTCACCAGTCATGTCAGGTAATAAATCTAAATAATATTGTGCATGAAATAATATTTCTCTTAAGGTCAGAGGCTAGTTTAACGCAGGTCTGACTCATACATCGACTGATTAAGTAGATATTCCTTTACTTATGCATATTTGTATTTAAATCCAGACAGATGATGGAGAGGATGACTTGAAAAAAGGCACACAGCTGCTGGAGATCTACGCTTTGGAAATCCAAATGTACACTGCACAGAAAAACAACAAGAAACTGAAAGCGCTGTATGAACAGTCGCTTCACATTAAGTCTGCTATCCCTCACCCTCTCATAATGGGAGTTATTAGAGGTTAGCTCTCTTTTAAGAAAAAAAAACAAATAGACCAGTTATTTGAGCTGTTTGTGGAATAACTCGTCTTCGATTGGTCCCTGCCAGAGTGTGGAGGGAAGATGCATCTAAGAGAGGGCGAGTTCGAGAAAGCGCACACGGATTTTTTTGAGGCCTTCAAAAACTACGACGAGTCTGGAAGCCCACGAAGGACGACGTGCCTGAAGTACTTGGTCTTGGCCAACATGCTGATGAAGTCGGGGATAAACCCTTTCGATTCTCAAGAGGTGCGGAGGCTATGTTTATTTATTTGTACAGCACATTTAGCTTGAGTTAAATAATGCAAGTGGGAGCTGGAATGATTGTACTACCTGATCATACAGTTAAAATGTGTTTTAAAACCCAGCAGAAACAATTCTAATCGGTAATAAAGTATACTTTAACGTTTACATTTTGCAAATTTTAATTTCTTTTTCTCCCCCGAAGGCCAAACCATACAAAAACGACCCAGAGATCCTAGCTATGACAAACTTAGTAAGGTGAGTATGAATGCATAACCATAATAAGAGGGCTGAAATGGTAATATTGACTGATTAGTTTGGAATAATTACTGAGATTTAGACAAGTTTTAAGGATTCTAGACAGTAGATGTGGATCTTGGAGTCTGCTGAACTCACACTTCTTCACACAACAAAGTAAAGAGTTTTACTTCTTTTGTTGTACATGGTGCTCTAAGAAATTTTAAGAGTGAAGCAAGTTTGGTGAGAAATATGTTTGTAATGGTACGAAGAGAAGTTAATATGAATATGGTCAGACGCTCACCGTGCCACATTTGTATCGCCTTGCAAAAGAATTTATAAGACCGTTGGGTTTTTCACATTACAGCTAACAGATTTATTGAAACTTTTTCAGATAGACTCAATGCAAAGCAACAGATGAATGTGAAATATATAAAAAAAATACCAGATTTACAAAATTTCCTGTGAAAAATTTTCCTGAGAATCAATATGCAAATGAAGTGTGATGTATATATGCACTCAGTCCCTCTTATTATGATACTATGAAAATTATGATATAAAAAGTTGTCCTATGTGAGTCTAATGGGATGAATGGAATAGAATATACTTTATTGATCCCCAAGGGGAAATTGCTTATTTGTTGAAAGCTATATGTGTGCACACCACTTTTTTTTTTTTTAGATTTTAATAAAATAAAACCATGCACCTTTTCCTTCTGCTTTAGGTGTTTTTCTCCTTTTTGTCGGCATATCAGATAAAACATGAAAACATGTAAGGGATGTGAATATTTCTGTAACCACCGTACAACCAGTGCGAGCAGCTTTTCTTGTCTCTGTGGACATCAGCTATAGCTTAGCCTTACCAAGAACATTAATGTTTATAAAATCGTTCACTGCAAATGACTGAACGGTTCTTTATCAAGGCAGTTTATGGAATTTGTAGAAACGTGAAGCTTTTACACATTTCCTGCTTCCTTTTTTGCAAGCTTTTGTTCCAGTATTTACACAGATACCAGATACTGTCAGTAAAGCCTCATTTTCCGTGAACATATCTAAGATTTAATAAGATAAACAAGAAACTAAGAATGGAAACCCAAAGCTATTACAAGATTAGAGAAATAGAAGAAATATTTATATAATATTTTGCAATATGTTTGATGACCTTCGGGGTGGCTGGGAAGGGACTTTGAGGTGCCAGAGATCCCAGAAAAATGGGAATTATTTAAACAACTTAGACTGTTTTCCTTTTTCAGCGCCTACCAGAACAATGACATCACCGAGTTTGAGAAAATTTTGAAAACAAATCACAGTAACATAATGGACGACCCGTTCATTAGAGAGCACATAGAGGGTGAGTAGAGGACGTGACCGCAGTCAGTTTGCCTGAACAGTCGTTAAAATCTGTGATGTTATGTGACGTTTCAGAGCTCCTGCGTAACATTAGAACTCAAGTCCTTATCAAACTCATCAAACCATACACAAGAATACACATCCCCTTCATTTCTAAGGTGAGTCTGAAAATATGTGCCTATTTTCTGGCACCATAACTTTTACTACTTGACAGATTTTTTTGTCAGATACTCAAGCTTATGGCTGCCTGGCCAAATCATTACTTGTGAATTTAGATTTATCTACCTTCTCAAATGTGTATTTTTACAAATTACATACAGGAATCCAGAATTGTAGTCTTCATATGATGATATATTCGATGTTTTGTTTACCCTGTCTCTGTCATTACAGAGTGTCTACAATGTAGGACCTCTCATGTGTTGCTTTTCTGTGTTTACTCATACATCTTTAACCAGTTTGAGAACATGTCTGCTCTGTGTTGTTTCAGGAGTTAAACATTGACGTGTGCGACGTGGAGAGTTTGCTGGTGCAGTGCATCTTGGATAAGTAAGTTTGGCCTTTGTGTGCTGAGAACAAGAACAAAAGAAGAAAAAAATAGCAACGTTTCCTCATAGTTTGAATCCCTTGGCCTGTAAGAGTTAAGCAGTGCAAATTGTTTCACCGGTAATTAAGGCTTAAATGCTCGTTTTGTAGGTTTTAAACATTCCTTTTCTAAAAGGGTTTCAGACAAGTACAGTGGAAGCTCAGAAAATTAAGGTAAGAAAATATTACATTAGTTACTGGAAGAAAAGACTGAAATGTAATACTTTTAGAAGAAAAAATAAATTGCAGATTTGTAACACTAGTTTACCTGGAAACACATGGCAGCAGGATGCATTATGGGAACGCAAACCAGTGAAGTCAGTGTGATGCTATGTACAAGGTTCTTTTCTTTTCTGCCATTCGTGTGCATGTTATATTGATCTGTGCTAATTATGCAAGCAGTGTTGCAGACCCTATGTACCTTTTTCAGCATCATCATAAAGCGTCATATTCAAGCTGTAATGTTTCACTTGTAAAAATTAACAATAACTGAGACAGTAGGAAGTGAAAGCACCTTTTTAAATGTAACTTTCCTTTTGTTTATGCCAACTAATTTCTTGTCATTTGTTGTATTTGTGATAAATTTATCTGGTCTCCTTGCCTGTAAATGAACTAAACAATCTTTAAATTATAAAGACGTCACAGATTTGAATTGTGTCCAAAATAAGTGCCCTTTTTTTTGTTTTTCCACAGCACGATCCATGGACGAATCGACCAGGTCAACCAGCTTCTAGAACTGGACTACCAGAAAAGAGGAGGCGCTCGCTACACAGCGTTAGACAAATGGACAAATCAGCTGAACTCCTTGAACCAAGCCATTGTTAGCAAGCTCACATGATGGCATATCGAGTAAAGAGACAAAGGAAAATGGCATGTTTGAATACATCCATAATGTATGCGTATGTGCTTCTACGAGTAAATCTGCTCAGACGAGATACACCACTCGGGTTTTGAGAATGCATCAGTTTCACGAGGACTCCATGAACCCCAGGAACATGTTTCTTTCTGTTCTGATGAGAGGAAATCACAGACTCCTGTTTTTGTTTTTCTTTTTTTAAATGTTGATTGGCCGTGACTTTCAGGTGCAGCAGACAAATATCTTGGTTGTATAAAAAGTTCAAATGTGTATGAAAGTCTGTACACAACATTTTAATGTACACTGTTGCCTGTTAATAAACTTGATTTCCCTCGGCACTATAAAAGGTCTGAGCTGCTTTCGGGTAGCAGTAAGGTTTAAAATGTGTGCTAAGATAAATGTGGAATTACGGATGAAACATTTTTATCTTAATAAGGCATAGTTGAATTTAGAATTTTATATAACTTCATGTTGTGTTTTTTCTTACATCACAACACTAATTTATTTTTGGTTTTTTCATGCGGTCTTTTACTAAACTGCTACATAGTTAAATTACGTATTAAGTAGACTTAAAGCCTTCCATAGCGCCTAAAAATTTCATGGATGATTTAGTACTTATGAAAATGGAATACAAATTGAAACGTCTTAATGTCTGTAAACGGTGCGAGGTCTGAATTATTTATAATTCAGACCTCGAGAGGTCTGAATTATAAATATATCCGAAGTTTGACAGCTTCCGTTTCAGACTACTGGGTCCATTCCTTCACAGTCATCCGTCAAATGATTTGGGTGGGAGCGGTGACAAACGGCGAGGGGGAGTTTATGTGTTAGGTGGTATCCGTCTACTGTTGTTGAAAGGTGTTTGTAACGTTATGCAACACCAGTCTGTGTGAAATGTGGATAAACACGTCATTAACTGTTGACAAATGTAATGTTTAGGATGTGACGTAGCTAAGTGTATTAAGTTTGAAAAAATGTTAGATAGTTCACGGCATCCAAACAACAGTGTTGTTTGTATCTGCCTTAACGTATGAGTAGTTGTCGTTGAATGTAAGCGAGTTGCAATGTATATTAGTAGTTTAAAATCCTGCATGTCAAATACAGCTTGAATTGAAACGCAAACTCCTCCAACCCGGCTCTCTGCTTGACTCGCCGGCTGGGAAATGATGCTGAGCCCCTCCCATTTCCTCATCGACAGCAGTTTTCCCTTTGTAGCCAGACGGCGCTTCACGCTCGCAGCTGACGCAGCAGCAACAGTTAACGGTGGAGCTTGTGTGAACAGCTAGTCGCTCTTAGGCTTTAGTGGTTGATATTATTTACAATGAAGAAACTAAAATGGGCTCCGTCCTGACAGTGTCCACATAGTGATCAATGACGATCTGTGGCGGAGTCGGTGACTGACATGGACGCTGGCGACATTAAGGTACGGTTTATTTTGCTCTGTTTTTCATGGGTTCAGCTAACGCTTTAGCCTGTGGAAAGAAACGGGGCAACGTTAGTTTGGGTTATCGAGGCCGAAATTGTGACTTTTTTGCAGTTGCCCAAAAAAAAACAACCAGTGTTGTTGTTGTTGTTAATAACAACAACTGCGTCGTCACTTTTTGTTGCGTTCAAAAGCCCTCTTGAATTTTATTTGATACTAGCCGAGAGATGGGTTTTGGTGTTTTTTGAGACAGGCGACAGCTAAATAAGCTAACCTAAAAACAGCATTAATGGTACCTTACGAACCCGCAACGCTGTATTATTATTTAGCCACTGACTGTGTTTGGTTTATGTCACCAAAATACCAGTGATAATTATAACCGCATTCCTTTGCGTTTTATTCCGCCGTGGTTGCAGGCTAGCGTTGTTGGCTAGCAGAAGCTAACTTAATATCTCTCAGCTGTCATAAGACGCGACTGCTTCTTGGTGTAACCTCGTCATATATATATATATATATATATATTTTTTTTTTTTTTGCTTCACTTTTGTATCAGTTTCTGGATGTAGACAGATCAGATCTGGAAGGTTTCAGTCAGAAAGGAGTGTATGCATGAGTGTTGTCATGAGAGGCGGAGACGTTTCAGTGCGTGGACCATCAGGAGAGGATTGTCTGGTTCTTCTGCATGTCTGTCATTCCTTTGCAGCTCTCAGCTATGCAGAAAGTTCACTTTGGTTGCGATCGGATTTTTCCTCCCTTTTTAAAAGCCAAAGCATCAATTTAACCTGCCACTAAAAGCATTACATAGCAGGGCTGCGTGACACACAGCTGGTCAAACGGGTCGTGCACAGTGAACTTTCACGTCTTATATAAATGGCTGACTTGAGTGAATTAAGCAGTAAACACATTAGTACCTCTGACGTTGTCTGCAGACATTAGGATTAAGGATTCTTAGATTTGTTAAAACAACACCAATAACAGTAATGACATGTAGAGATTTAATCTCTAATAACCTGTGGCATAATGATCTCAGAAAGCAGCCTGGATTACAAGAAGCAAACAGGACTCATAGATACTGTGGCACTAGGCAATTTAAGCACTTAAGGAAGTAATCTACTTTATTTTATATTTAATCCTGCCCTAAAAACTTAACCTCTGAAACAATGCCAAGGTAGATCTCAGCTCTTTCTGTAAAAAACTAAAAAATGTCTACAAAGTTGTAGTATGCTGTGTTGCGGCCACATAGCTCAATTTCAGTACAGAATCAGAAACTCTCCCATGGGTTCAGAATGAATGCTTGGGCAAACAGTGAGATCAGAGAAGCCTGGTCGTTTCAGCTTGGTTCTGTCATCCCAAGCGGATGCACATCTGGGTCTGACCTCATTGTCCTTTTTAACAATCGCAGCTTTTCTAAGCGACCCTCCCTCACATACGCACTGATCCATCCATGGTTGAACGGAAAGATGAATCCTCTGTTTTTTTTTCCACATATCTCTGTATGGTCATGCTTGTCTACCCCCTGTGTTGTTGTTGTTTTATTTATTTATTTATTTTTTCAGAATTAACATGAGAAGTCCATGTTGTGTCCCTTTTGGATAATTAGCTAAGCCTATGATGCTGTGCCTGCCTTATCCTCTCACACTTAATCTTATAACGGCACACTATCAGCAACAGTATAAGATCGCACAAGTCCAGAGCTACTGCACTCTTGAACTCTGTGACCACATCACTTTAGATTTGCAGACTATTACCGCTATGTTGGGTTTGAGAAGCTTAAAAAAAAAGAAATCTCAATTTTTAAACATAATTTGGGCCTCTTGAGTGATCTGGTAGTCTTCTATCTTCACTGGGCGGCTTGAGGTCTCAGAGTCACCTAAGGGAAAGTGAAGAAACCACCCACAAACACCAGCAGTGGGAGACAATAGTTGTCTGTGCAACATCCAGTGGCTGCACTGATACTCCATTCATCCACCACAACCACTGTTTCAGAGAGAGGGGACATCTTTGTACGCTGAACCCTGTCACCTCTTCTTTCTTTGCAAAATGGCAAATTACAGTTTGACAACAAGTGCCACCACGATGTAGAGCAAAGGGTGTTAGGAGATAACAGATGATGCTTCCAGAAGTCAAAACCATTGCTTTGGTTGATTTTCGGATCAAGTGAATACTTTGTAATGTCTGTTAACTAAAGGCTTGTCATTAACTAAAGTACTCAGAGAGAAAATGTTCCAAGGATAAAAGGAAAAAATAATAAAAATTAATTAAGAAAATAAAGGGGAACAAAAAGCAGGTCATTTTCCTACTAAGGTTACTAAAATCTGGATTGATGGTCTTACCTTCGCTTTTGCTGGTGAAGGTAATGATTAGTTGGTGTAATTAGATGTTTTTTTTTTTGTTTGTTTTTTTTCTTCACTTTATTTTGCAAGAGTTTAAAAATAATTACAGAAATAAAGCAAACCAACTTCTCTTAACGAGGTAATTCAGTTTTAGGAGCATGTTGAATGCATGTTTACAATTACGCTTAGTTATAATGTAGCAATGCATCAATCAGAAATGTGTGGCCCATTTTCCCAGCATTTGTTCTTATAAAGCTTAGGCCTGCCAATGTTGTCATTAGCTGAATCCGTTTTCTAAGTAACAACTATAATTAAGAGGAGCGTTCAAAGTATTTATCTTTTTTCTTGCTGTGAGCGGTCATTAGCTTTTTACGGCAAAGGTGACGTCATGTTGGCGTCAACACGTCAGTCTAAAACAGGGTCTTACCATTCTGAGAAGAAAGAAAGTGAGTATAGAGTTGGCACTTATCACTGCATTCACTTTAATAAAATGAAGTTCTACTTTTTCTGTGGAAAAAAAAAAAAAGTAGATGTGGTTAATGTAGTTTGGCTAAGAGTTTTCTAAGAATATTTTGCCCAGATTAAAGGCAGAATTTCCTCCTGTCAGTGTTGTTTTTAGGCATTTGTTTTAGTTTTTTAGTTTTGGTCTAAAAACTAACTAAAAAGTGATGCGTCATAGAAAAAAACAAACAAAAAACGAGTATCATGTCATAATGGAAAAAAGAAATCGTGACCCTTGTATCGTGTGACTTTTTTATGGTTAATGACAAGTGGGGTTGTAAAGTGACAGCATCGCTAAGAGTAAATATACCTCCAGCTGTGATCAGCTCAACACACTAAAGTTATAAACCCAAAGGGCTGATTGTCTCTGACGTGCAATGTTATTATGTAAGCTGACTTTGGAAAAACAATTTTCTTATCTCTAAAAAAAATTAAACGACAGACTTAAAATACATTCTAATTACAGAGCAAAGTGTTTATTTATTCATTTTATTTAATTCAAATGTTTAAGGAACCTAGCTCTGTATGGTCTTTCAGCTCTCTTCAGGTGTTTTTAAGGATTTTCTTTACTTACTTTTGTACATAATGTATTCAATTTAAGTTTTTTATAAATGTAAAATAAATACATTTATTTTACATTTTTTATAAAAATGTAAAATAAATGTATTATTTTACATTTTGACAAATGTAAAATAATAAATTAATATAATGATTATTTGTTCCACTATCAAATAAGACAATTCACATTTTTATTTCTTTTGCCACCAAGGTTAGTAATATCTGGATTGATGGTCTTTTAGTTTAGGCTGGCTGGAAAAGGTAATGATTATTTGTATATTTATTAAAAAATACAAAATATATATGTTACTAAACTATAATAATAATAATAATAAAAAAATCAAGGACTGAGAACTTTGAAATTCTGCCAGAAAGTTTTGGAATCTAATGCTTGACCTAGTTTTGAAAGAATTACTCCTAAATAAGGCTCCAAGTGTAAATATTTGAGGGCTGCCTTCAGACTTTTGCCCAACACTGTAAATTAGGTGTTCACTGTTTTGTTGTCGAGGTTTATTACTTTAGCCCATGACAGGCAAATGTGACGGGAGGCCATAACCTCTCTAGAGTTAGGTGCTGCCACGAAACAGATCCCTCCTCTTCAAGCCGTTCGCCGATATCCCAGCAGCAAATTGACGAGCGGATCTCTGCTGTTTACAGCTGTTTGTTTCTCAGATGCATCTTGGCAGCTGGTGATTGCTCGACATCGCTCGTCGTGTGGCAGTAATGGTTGCTCGTTTGCGTCTGTGCAGGATGTGAAGCTTTCACCTGAAGTGGAACCATTTATCCCACAGAGGAAAGGTTTTGAAGGATCACTGGTCAGCATGAGTCTCTCCGGCGAGGCGGGTGGCAGCGGAGGAGGGGGCGTCGGTATAGGAGGAGGCAGCGGAGGGGTGGAGGCCGCACCCATACCCAGCTACCTCATCACCTGCTACCCTTTCGTCCAGGAAAACCAACCCAACAGGTACCGTGCTGCTCTCACTGTGGGGGTGAAAAAAGCACCAGAACATGTATTTGATTTTTATTATTTAATGTCCAAACTCTACAAGCCCTAAAATGGCTGACCTTAGACAATTGGATTTAATGTTTTCTCGCAGTGTGGTTTGCTGCTATAAAAGCAGAACATTGTGTCCCCCATGTTATGTTTCACAACTGAATTATTATCATATTTTTAAACACCATACTTGGTCAGAACCACCAGATTCCTCTGTTCTCCAAAATGCCTTAATTAGAACTGGATGCCTCACCAGTTTTGATGTTTATTTTGAACCAGAATAAACTGTAATGTTTCCACCGACACTTCCTTTGTCCACAGTGATCGTCTGTATCCTGCATGCATCCGTTTCTTTGTTTCCTTTCCCTCTATTTGAATGCAAGGAAATGCCCACTATAGTAGACTGAGGCTGTGGAAATGTTACGTTGATCTTTATCAGCATGTTCCTGTACTGTCTGCATGCTTGGTGCAAACCAAACATAAAAACATCATGCATGTTAACCGCTCTGGCTAAAGGGATCTGGGCCTTGTTCAGCCTGGACTTGAGTTAATTCAGCTTTGCGTCTTTAGTGAAACCACAAAACAGGACATTCACTGTCTGCTTCTTTACAGGCAGCATCCTATGTACAATGGAGGGGAGCTGCGCTGGCCGCAGCCTAACCCCAGCCCTGGAGGTCCATACCTGGCCTACCCCATCTTGTCTTCCCCACAGCCTCCCGTCTCCAACGACTACACTTACTACCAGATCATGCCTGCACCATGCCCTCCTGTGATGGGCTTCTACCAGCCCTTCCCTGGGACATACGCTGGTCCAGTGCAAGCCGGGGTGGTCAGTCCTGTGTCAGCGGATGTCGGTGAAAGGCCTCTGCCGCTGGGGCCTACGTATGGGATGGCTGGCCAGAGAGGGAGGGGCATTCCCCGGTCGAATGTTCTTACTAAGGTGTGGAGCTACAACAAGGTTTTCCACTCACTCTGTTGCTGCATTGAGGCCATTTTGTTGTAGCTTTAACGGATGGTTAACATCTATTTTTCCCTTCCTCCAGCAGCCACATTTAGGTGTGTGCCAACCTCCGAGAGGCCGTCGGCCCCCAACTAGAAACGTTGCCGTGCAAAAGGAGGTGTGCACATTAACTCCTGACGGTCGGACCAAGACTGTTATGTTGGTGGACGCAGCTCAACAGACTGGTAAGAACAATACAACAATAATTACACTTATAATTACACTTATTTTAGAATACAACTGTTTTTATTCTTTGGAGGCTTTGCTGTAAATGTTAGTTTGAATATCTCTAATGCAGCAGAGATGTTGGTTGGACACACCACGTCCAGCGCCGTGATGTCACTCCACCTCACCCTCTATTTATTTCAAACATGTAAAATATCAGAGAGAAATAAAATGAGGAGAAAACACAAATAAGTGCAAAATATTCATATCTGGTTCAAAAGGGAGTAAGAAGAAGCAAATGCTTATTAAATCCTACCCCGAGTTATGCCGTCCAGTACATACAAAGTCCATTTCAGTCCAGAATGCAGACTGTTGCTGTGCACTACCTGTCAGCTGGCAGAAGGAGGGATTACACATTTCCATTGGTGAGAGAAATGACAAATTTAGCTGTTTGGAAACACAGGCAGTCACTGGGTGGTAACTAAAGGAGCACTGCCCATAACTGTTTATTAAAGTTTATGTAAAGCTGAAGTTGGCCAGCTTCAAATTACTTATTTGTTAAGCAGCTAACTGACACGAGCAGATAACCAGACTTTATAACCAGCTTATAAAGGCTTGATTTACCTGCGTTGTATTTTTCCTGACGGTTATCATGCTGTTCATGAGAATCTTATGTGAGCCCAGGATTAGTCTTCAGTCCTCTTGCTGATTGAAGCGTGCAATGACCACATTCCAGGGTTATTAAAAGATTGCTGCTTTTTACATCATGACAGAGAGCTTTTCCTGTCAGCTGCAAGGGACACAATAACAGTAAGAGCAGTGTCTGGCACCGCTCTTACTGTTATTGTTGATGTTGACGATGCTTGGGCTTAACCTTTAGAAAAACCGGAATGATGAGATTCCAGTGTGAGATGGGAACATGTGTGCAGCACATGATGTCACCAATCAAGTCTCTGCTGGGAGAGTGACCTTATGTGAGTAGCTTATCTTAGCTGGGGTTTTCTGAAAGCAGGGTTTGTACGCGAGCTAGAAATCGTAGAAAACGCTTGAAATTCAATTGGGTGTTTTCAAGGTTTGGAAAGTGCTCGATTTCTGTGTAAAGTCCTTGAAAGGGCTTGATTAGTGCAATCTAACATTTAATTAAAAGCCTAAATTTAGAAAACTTTATTTACAGTGGAAATTTTCATACACCCAATAAAAGGACACAACAATTTTTTCTCTCTTGCTTAGAGAATTACCAAAATTATTCCTATTTGCTAAATGCGAGAAAACGTAGAATATTTTCAGATATCTTTTTGTTACTTCTTTCTTAGCATTTAATTTTAACAGGAAGGTTAAATTTTGACACGATTTGTTTGGATTATTTCAGTGTAATAAGTATTTATTATTCCTAATAGCTCAATGTCTTATTGATCTGTATTTGAAATAAAGGTTGGCTTATATTACATTACATTAAGCAATATTATTGCTGTTTTTTTTTGTTGCTAAATTTGTGTTTTGTTCTTGGACCAGTCAAGTGTATAGGGTGTGTGAGAGACTTTTGTTTACTATGTCCATACATTATAGAATATTATCATAAGATTTTATTAATAAAAGTAATAAATTATATCTTGTATTAGTGAATTGAACCTGTCTGTTGTGGTGTAAAAGTTTGAAAGCTACCTTAAAAATGCTTGAATTTTACTCTGGGGGAAAAAATTCACAAACCCTGTAAATGTTAATCATTCTTACTGTTTGTTCAGTTGGACCAGGTCTTCAGGGTCCGTCTCTTAATGAAAAATACAGGCTTATCTTTTTTTTTTTTTTTTTGACCCCTTCAGACTTCCCAGGTGAAGTGACGGGGCGTTGTGCCTCTGAGCAGGTTAGTCCACAGATGTGGAAAAACCGAACAAAGAGAAGACGGGCTTCGCACCCGGCTGAAGGCTACAACGAGCAGGGCGCCAGCGAGGCAGACATCGACAGCGACAGCGGCTACTGTAGTCCCAAACACAACCAGGCTACTGGAGTGACACAGCGAACTCCAGAGAACACCGCTACGCCGATGGTATGTTGAGTTTTCTGTGCTTAGCCAAAGATCCCAATAAAAGCTAGACGTTTATACAGAACTGATAAGTTTTTTTTTTTTTTTTTTTTTTACCTCCATCCTTTAAACTGGACCAGTGCATCCTGGCGTGTTGCTGGGTTTTTTGTGACTGCGATCATACCAGTTTAAATTGACCTATAACTCAAATTGCCTGTTAGCTTTAACATTAATAAAGTTTAACACAGTGTGCTTAAAGCGTCCTGCGGTAAAGGAGGGAGCAAATTCTTCAAAATATTAAAATCTTCTAACTGTTTAGGTTCCGAGGCACACATGTGAGAACAACTACAACTCTCCAGGATTATTGAAATATTAAATTAAGTAAATAAGAGGTATTTTTAGGTGAGTGTGTGTGATTAGGACGCGTTCCATCGTGTTCTCCAAAGGAAGACAACATGAAAGTCCGCGTTGGCAAATCTTGCTTTAAAATTTTCTTCAAAACTGAAGATGCTTAACAAGATATTCTAGAAAATAGCTATTGATAACCATAAGATCAGGTGGTTTAATATTTTTATTCCCACAGATCATCTTATAAATTTTTTTTTAATTATACCTGAAATTATTTTAACCTTTTAAATGCTCATCATATCAGATTCATACTTCTGTCAGCCTTGCAGGAAATGAAATCTTGGATAATTACATTCACGCTGTCTGTGTATTTTCATATATCTGCAGATGTAAATTCTTTTATGTCTTTGTTTTCCTAGGGAGTGGAAACTGGTGTGGTGACAGGTAAGTTTAATCCCTCTGATTTATTTTTTATAATGTAGGAATAATACCTCACTGCTAAATCGAAATTTTTCTTGTGTTTTAACATTTTCTTTTATTTGCCAGCAGGTACCTGGGTAAATGTAGCATCTCAGGCCACTCCGAAGTACTGGAGGGACCGAAATGGCCAGTTTCACCGAGCCGATCAGAGGAAGATTCCTGAACAGAGAAATTTGCCACAGGTAAAGTTTTTACACGGCATCTAAATTAAACGACAAAGGTTTTTGACTATAGCATTATATCGGCTTAACTTCCTTTCCTATCATGCCCTCCTTACCAGAGTAGATCCACAAGTAGTGATGGGTAAACCTTTTATTTACTCGAATTACTGTTTTCCCACTAGGATTTCCATAATGGTTACTCAGGACGTTTAACATCCAACCAATCAGAGCAAATAGTCCAGCCAGCAGTGGTCACTGGTGGGGATCTCACTCCAGAGCCGCTTTACTTTGAGGTGATATGAAGCATTTGTCTGTTTTTGTGTGAATTTTAGCAAGACAAAGGCATTTCAGCCTCCGTGTTTCAAAAATAACTAAACTAAGACGACCTCTGCGTGTTTTCTAGGATGAGGATGAGTTTCCAGATCTTGCAGCTGGGGGATCTGTCCAACGCAGCACCAAACCCGAGACGCACACACAACCTAAACTGCCTAAAAATCTGGTAAGAGAAATCTCTTTTTAATATCTGCCTCTGATGAGCCTTTTTATCATGTTGGAGAAAGCCTTCTGCTTTTGAGTCGTCTTCGAAGTTAGAGCTCTGGACTTGGTGTGCTCAACGTCTCTGCTCAGCAGCAAAAAAAGTGGTTCTGACTAAGATCATCATGGTTACGCATTGCAGCTGGATGACCTACCAGAAAACTCTCCAATCAACATTGTGCAGACACCTATTCCCATCACTACCTCCGTTCCCAAGAGGGCGAAGAGTCAGAGGAAGAAGGCTCTGGCAGCTGCCCTGGCCACCGCCCAGGAGTATTCTGAAATTAGCATGGAGCAGAAGAAATTACAGGTATGGACAAAAACATTCTGATCCACAGCGCCGCACGTGCAACAATATTTTTGTTCCTCTGCGGCCTCTAATTGGTTTAGCATGTGCTCTTGCAGGAAGCGTTCACCAAAGCAGCGGGGAAGAAGAGTAAAACCTCGGTTGAGCTCGACTTGGGAGACATGTTGGCTGCTTTGGAAAAACAACAGCAGGCTATGAAGGCCAGACAACTCACAAATACAAAGCCACTATCTTTTACAGGTATTTGTTGTATTTGTAGCAGAAATACTTTAATAAAAACATGACAGAAAGTCAACAGCTTAATCTTGGAGTTTTCCACAGGATGTCTTTATTTTAGAATAACTGGCGGAGTTTTTCTTCTCTCTTCGTCTTCCCAGTTGGAACGACCACTCCATTCCACAGCTCAGGCTCCACCAGTGTGCCGTTCATGTTGAGGGGTCACCAGCAAGCCCTCCCGGCCCCACACAATGCTCTAGATTCCACTGCACCGCGAGTAAAGAGGGGGAAGGAGAGAGAAATTCCCAAAGTGAAACGCCCTACTGCCCTTAAAAAAGTTAGCAAATTAAACTTAATAATCCACAGCTGCTGAAAGAAATAAAAACTTGTTTTTCTTTGTTTTTGTTTCTTGTGGAATTATATATTGACAATCTTCTCCTTTCCCTCGTTTGCGTTTTCTAGATTATCTTAAAAGAGCGTGAGGGGAAGAAAGGAAAGTCATGTGCAGAGCAAGACTCTGCAGGCCCTGACGAGCACGGAGACGAGTGCCTCCAGTTTACCGACGATTTGTCGCGTGAGCCGGCGTCCCAGGAAGGTGAGCTCATCGGCACACAGATTATTCTCCTTCTGTGGGAACTTGCTCTTCGACTAAATCCCAAAACTTTGAGTAATATATTGTGAATTAGGGCTGCAAAGATTAATCGTGATAATCGATTATTGAAATATCAACTAATTTAGTAGTCGATTAATCGATTAGAGCATACAGATTGAAAAAAACAACATAGTCAGAGTAGCAATTAAGCTAAGGCTGTACAAAAAATATATAATTTTGCATTTAAGATAAAAAAAAAAACTAAAAAACTTTGTCTGTAAATAGGTTTTAATTTACTAAAGGAATAATGTGTTATAAATTTTTTTTTCTTATTTAAGAAGAATTTACTTCATTTGCATATTTTAATATATTTCTAAGATTGTCTCTAGTGGTTAGATAAAAAAAATTCTCAAATGTGCCTTTCTTTAAATCTGATTAATCATCAGAATAATTGATAGTTTAATTAATGACTAAAATAATCGTTATTTGCAAGTGGTTCTTTAAAACATCTTGCATGTAATACATTTTAAGTAATTATAAAACTACATGCAACTATTGCCATAAACTCATCTAATTCTCTAATATTGGTTTGAAAGTTCGATGGAGGTTTCGGTAATGTTTAATTCCTTTCTAGGGCTGTTGGCATGAGTTTTTTTTTTAAGTTGAAATGTTTTTAATAAAACGTTTCTGCTGGTGGTTTGTGTGACAGAAAACGGCTTGAGCGTCCCCAGCGACGGCTCCCTGTCCCCAGCCAGCCAGAACTCCCCGTACAGCATCACTCCAGTGTCGCAGGGTTCTCCTGCCAGCTCCGGAATCGGCAGCCCGATGGCTTCGAACGCCATCACCAAGATCCACAGCCGGCGTTTCAGAGAGTGAGTGCCCGCTCCGACCCCACGTGGAAATGTTATTAGCAATTTCTGGTATTTGGATGTCTGGAAATATTCACTACGTGGCGGGCAGAATTTGTTGGTTCAGGAAAATTTGTGTCCCACTCCAAAAACACCTTGGCTGTGAGAAGCAATGGGTGGCTTTAATGGGTGGGAAAGGACAATAAAGAATTGTAGAGTGTGGCACAAATGTCTAGCACTTAGCAAAACTGGATGCCTGACGTCTCAAACACAGCTTTGTTCCTCCATGCTTTCACTTAAAGGCCCTTTGTCTCAACCCACCGCTTTTTAGCTGTCTGTTTCTTTTTCTTTTAAAGTCTCCAAAAGGCCTCTGTGGCCAAAGCTCAGCCTCTGAGATCAAGCTGCCAGGACACTGTATCTTCACACCACACCATGTTGACCTTTTGATGAATATTTCAGATATTTTATATTTTATCTGTTGTGCTTTGCCATCAGGCTGAAGGCATTTCCTCTTTCTGAAAATGGCAATTCATTCTGAAATGAATTGCAGCAAAGATACGCAGTTAGCTGTGTAGGTTGTCTTGAGCAGCTGTGTGAGCTTTCTTTACCAGCTGCAAAAGTCGACCACAGTTTGACTTGAAAGCCTAACGTAGAAGCACAAGGATGTTTCTTAAGCTATTTTAGCAGCTAATTTGCTTAAGTCTAAAGCTGTTGTTTCTCTTTGCACTTTATTAGAGTCACTATGACAGCTACTATTTTCACAAATAACTTCTGTTAACTGTAAAAAAAAAACTCTTGGTAATTAACAAACAAAAGTTTATATTAGCCATTTAAAGTGTGTATGAAGATACACTTGTAGCAAAACAAAAATACGTACTATAAAGCTCCTATTTGTTTATTTAATTTTTATAGGTTTTCAGAATATTGATGAAAATGGCATTAAACTTCTTTTCAGTTATGACTGCATCTCCAAAGAAAAACTCTGTTACACCCTTTTGTTTAAAATGTCATAGTGGAAACCTACGTTTTCATGGGACTTCCAGATGACTTGAATTTAGAAACCCTGTTTACGAGTGTGTCTTATCTAAAACGCATTCATTTAGATGTCGATATTATTGTCACAATAAAATGTGATTGGAGCAGCATGAAGTAAAGTGGACTTGGTTGGCTGAGTCGGCTCATTAGCACACGCAGGTGCAGAGTAAGGCTAGCATGCCACAAAATGTTTCCATAAACAGTTATTCATTGAAAAGGAAACCAGACAGAAAATTTGTCTAACTTTAGAGTGAAACCTTTTATAACTCTGCTCATTTGACGCAGTAGCTTTGTTCCGCAACGTTAGATTTGACACTTGATCAGATGGCGCTAAACTTAGCTGACTTATGCAATGTGATCCCATGCACGGCTGGGATCTGCAGCCAGGAAGCAGTTTGGACGAAAACATTTGTTTTGTTAAAAATTTCAAAGATTGACACTTGAATTATATGTTGGCCTAAAATACTGAGATTATCTTAGGCAGCTTCATCCTTTATGGTGACCATTTGAGGCATCGGTAGTTACCACTAACGTAACGACGACCTATAACCTCCCCCTTCTTCATTGTAGGTACTGTAACCAAGTTCTGAGTAAGGAGATCGATGAGAGCGTGACTCTGCTGCTGCAGGAGCTGGTTCGCTTCCAGGAGCGAGTCTACCAGAAAGACCCCACCAAAGCCAAATCTAAACGTCGGCTGGTCATGGGCCTCAGAGAGGTCACCAAGCACATGAAGCTGCACAAGATCAAGTGTGTCATCATTTCTCCCAACTGCGAGAAGATCCAAGCTAAAGGTGACAGTCGGGATGTGTAGGACGCTCAAGCAAAAGGGATAAATTCAGTCAATAATTTGAGGGTCATTTTTTTCCGTTAATGTTTTTAACGGAAGAAAATCCTTTCAAGGTGACTGCATGTTAGCTAAGCTGCAGTGGTGTGGATATTTATAGAGAGAAATTCCCTCTTAGTCCAAAAATCATGATTAGAAAAGTCATGAAATAATTTTAATACCAGGTCTGAGAATAATTGGTTGCATGCAAAGGGATTCCAAAACCAGCAGTGTAATAGGTACTGAATGCTCCTGAGCCAAATTACTGTGTTGTTGCACCCTGTTGTTGAGGCGATTTGAGGTTCCAACTGTTTTATGTGTTGCAGGTGGTTTGGATGAAGCATTGTATAATGTGATTGCCATGGCAAGAGAGCAAGAGATCCCGTTTGTGTTTGCCTTGGGCAGGAAGGCTCTTGGACGCTGCGTCAACAAGCTGGTGCCTGTTAGCGTTGTGGGAATTTTTAACTACTCTGCGGCCGAGGTAGAGCATCGCTATCACTCTAAAATCCTTAATTTCTCACAGTTTCTCTTGCCATATTAATCTGGACTAAAAAAAATCTTCAGGGACCCTGGAAACAGGATTATTTGTGATGATTTTTTTTATTTGCCGTGCTTTTTTTTTCTTTCTCTCAGGGTCTCTTCAATCGTCTGGTGTCACTGACAGAAGAGGCGAGGAAGGCCTACAAGGACATGGTGTCTGCCCTGGAGCAGGAGCAGGCCGAGGAGGCTCTGAAAAATGACAAGAAGGTCCCACACCACATGGGCCACTCACGCAACCACTCAGCTGCCTCCGCCATCTCTTTCTGCTCCATTTTCTCTGAGCCCATCTCGGAGGTCAATGAAAAGGAGTATGGTGAGCTCATGTTTCACGACTGGCTTTTGGGTTATGTTTGAATTTTATGCTAACTTTTTCTCTTGTCTAGAGAGAAAAGAGTGAGGGCGGACTTCTCTCCAGCTATATATCGATTCACAATTTAGAGTTTTGCAGGAAATCTGAGTCTCTGTCAGAGCAGGGTTGCCGTGGGGTCTTAAAATGTCCTTAAAAAAAATGGCTAAAATTTGAAAAATCAGAATTTAAGATCTTAAAAGGTCTGAAAAATAACTAGGTCTTAAATTTAATTTAATGAAGTTTTATTTTCGGTCAGTCCCGTGAAGAATTGATGACAATAAAATGTTGTTTTTTTATTCAAATTTTCATATGGATCTGGTAATGTGTCATGTTGGTCTTACATTTCATTTACAGAAGTCTTAAAAAAAAATCTTTAAAAGGATTTAAATGTAACTTTCTGAAACAGGCAAGCTCCCTGTCAGAGTAATAATGCTGAAATGATGAAGATTCTTCTGAATTTCCAAATCCACACAGAAAAGCATAAAACTAACCCAAATAGAGGAGAGAAATGTGGTCCTTCACAAGGTGAGGTCAGGACAGAGTATACAAAAATGGAGAATACATTCTCAATCATCTTGGTTTGAATTGGTTGGTGTGCTTTTCAACGCTATTGCCACCTGCTGATACAGTGAGGTTATTGCAGCGTTTATAATTGGAGTCCCATCTCTTCTCATTCCCAGAAATGGGGAAATATCCTAAAAACATGAGTATTATAACAATGTTTTGCACGTTTGCAGTTTTTCTAATAGGCAGTTTAATGTCTGATTCTAAATATTTTGTGATAGCCACAGATCATTTTTCTGTTTATACTAAAGCATGTAATAACATTCCACAATAGAGTCCATCTCCACACCTTCTTTTGTAACCATCGTTAGGTGCCCATCGCATAAACGCTGCTTTTATTCTATTTTGTGACCTGTCGTGTGTGTGTGTGTGTCTGTAGTGTAGAATAGTGTGATGTTGAGTGTCTGGACAGCAGGACAACAGGAACTTGCTGTAAAACCGTAATTATGCTGAGCCAGGCCCGATTTTTCTTTTTATCTTTTCCTGTTTAAAATCTAAATAAATAATTTAAAAAATTGAGAAAAATGTTTCTTTATTTCCTTCAGAGACGAACTGGAGGAGCATGATGGAATCATCAGATGCGCCGGAGCCTGTAGAGACGGAGCCGTGTCGCCCTGCGGCTTCCGCAGCCTCCCAGAGTAATAACAGTGAGACGTCAGCAGCCACCAACACCACCACCACCACCAGCAGCAGCAGCAGCAGCAGCAGCGTCCCTCCAGGCTCCACTGCCCCCCAGGCCAGGACAGGCCCCCCAACGCAGGGTCCCGCTGAGAGAGACGAGGTCCGGGCCGACGACCGGCTGGAGCTGGCCTCTCAGAGCACGGAGACGGGATCGTTGGACGGGAGCTGCAGGGGGCCGCTGACCTCCTCGATCACCTCCACCACTTCCACCCTGGTCCCTGGGATGTTGGAGGAGGCCGAGGAGGAGGACGAGGAGGAGGAAGACTACACTCCGGAACCTATTTCTGTTGAAGTGCCCACCCTGAGCAGTCGCATCGATTCCTGGGTGTCAAAGACCCTGGAAAATCTGCACCTTGGGAAAAGTCAAGAAAGTACAGAGGAGGAGGAAGAGGACGAGGAGGATGACGACGAAGAGGAGAGAGGACAGAGTGGCGACGAGGAGGACCTGGACTCGGCAGACGTCACGGAGCCGAAGTTGGAGGAAAAAGAACAGGTGGAAGCTAAGAAAGCCTCAGTCTGAGGCCGCTCCAGTGTTTTCTCTCCACATCCCGTCTGTCCTCTCTCTCACTCTTCATCCCTCCGTCTCCTCCGTGTGTGACCCCTGACACCAGGCATTATCTCAGGAATCAACCCGTCGACCAACACTCACACACGTCGCAGAAGATCTGACCAGCTCACAGACCAAACCACCCCTCACACTACAACAAGGATGCCCTCCCTTCTTCAACCCAGAACCTGCAACACTTGAATCCAGAGGGGGGGAAACTTAATATTTGGGGTTTTTTCTTCCCTTCACCTCTGAAGCTGAACTCTTTATAGAGACTTTTTCTGGGAGCAAGTGTTGAGAGCGACGTGGAGTTTGGGGAATATTTCTTCATCCAGAGCTCTGAAGAGGTTTACAGCTCTACATGTATTTCGTCTGCGTGTGTGTGCTTTACAGACTCATGCGTTCGATTCGCTTTGCTGTTTTATTGGCTTTATCTGTATATTAAATGCGTTGTTCCTTTAGTTTTTTTTTTCTCCCGTTCATTCTTTTTTTTTTTTTTTTTTTTTTTGCTTACCAAGGGATAGAGAGATTTGCTTTTACTACCTAGTCAATTTTGTCATCTGCTTCTAAAGTGTCTGAGGGTTTTGTGTTGGAACCAAAATGGCTCGTCCTTCCCGTCCATCAGTCTCCACAGAGTGTTTTTAACATCTAAACAATGAGTGTCTCATTCTGTACCTAGATTATTTGAATAACTTTACTTCTAAGAAGCAAAATAGGATTTGTGAATATAACCTTGTCTTGGTGGTTCTACTAAAGCATTTAATGGTTTGTCTTATTGATCTTGCCTTGTGTGAAAGTATTAGAGGTTTTCCAATGAATTGGAAATGTAAAATCCCTGACCTGTGCTTCATAAAGAAAAAAAAAAAGAAAGAAAAGTAATCCGTATTTGTTTTCTTAAGTGTTTATTTTCCCCCAGTGGGAAAGAGGTTGTCGTCCACACAACTCTTCTATCATAAACACTTGAGATTTATTTTTTCGTAGAAAAAAAATGTATTTTACAAGTGTTTGGGGAAATAAACACCCACTTTACCGTCTAGGAAATTTGGGAATTTACCGGTTTACTGGTAACTGAAACGCATTGATAGTTCACCTAATATCCATTTCTGTTTCACTGAAATGAGTCACAAAGGAGCTCTTCCAGATTTAATAAGCTGTTTTTTCTTTTTTTTTCTTTTTTTAAATTCACCCAACTTCAAGCACCAGTAAAGATAAGAAGTTTCCAGTTTAACACAAATTTATGAACATATTTCTGTAAATACAGGCATAAAAAGAAAAACCAAAATTCAGATTTATATAAAAAAAATACGCAATCATCCTTGTTTCTAAAGCCATTTAATACTTTGAACATGAAAACAGTTGGAACCCAATTTGATAATGGTATTTGATCAATAATCAGACTATTAAGAGATGTAAATGCAACGTGTGAGGCCCTGTGCCGGGGGGTTGTCTGTATATTTCATGCTTTGAAATAATGAAAGTATTTCTGGTTTAATTAAAGGTACGCTGAGTGAGTGTGTGTGTGTGCGTGGGTGTGAGTGGGTGTAATGACTTCCATCAAAGTGTTTTGATGTGGTAATTGAAAGCTAATGTGTGTGTTTTTCTTTCTTCTTTTGCACTATGTAAATACAGTACCGGTTAAAGTCGTGTAACTAATGTGAACAAACAACAAAAACAGATGGAAAAAACAAAACAAAACAAAAAAAACGGTTCAATGAAGTAATTCTATTTTGAGTGTGTTGTCTTTCTATGGATATTTAAAATTGTCTCCCTCTGACTGTACTTCACTTGTGACACTGTTGGAGGCTGTTTCTCATAATCATGTTAACACTCTTAACCTATATGGACTGATGATTAACATCATTAAAATATTGTTTAGGTAAATTATTTGGACCAATGCCTCATTTTTTGCCCGCAGCTTCAACACAAGTTAGGATTTTTATTCATTTATTTTTTTGTTAAAATTGCAAGACAATTGATATGCACACATACACTACCCATCCATCCATTTTCTATGCACCCTTGTCCCAGTGGGGTCAGGAGGGCTGCTGGTGTCCATCTCCAGCTAACGTTCTGGGCAAGAGGTGGGGTCACCTGGACAGGTCACCAGGGCAACACAGAGACAGACAGAACACACAGCCATGCACACACACACACACACCCAACATGCAAACTCCATGCAGAAAGACCCTGGGTCAGGAATCGAACCCAGAACCTTCTTGTTGCAAGGCAACAGTGCTACCAACTGCCCCACTGCTCCACATACAATACCGTCCAAAAGTAATACCACCACTTCCTGTAGTCACAGTTGCCATATCCGCCAGATTCGCACATCTATTAAAAGATATATATATACTCATTCTTCCTTGGAAAATATCGATTGTGTTGCATAAAAGGTTTATATTTTTAATGGTTTTCATTAAAACTATTGAAACAGAAATTTATTCTCGGTTGACATACTCAGAGTGTAGTTTTACAAAATGACCACTAGGTGGAGAAAAAGCTCTGACAACTTTCATACAAAAAGACACGAACTTTCTGTTTTATATGCTTTATAGATGCCACAGTTATTTAAATGTCGTCTTGCAACAGTTTATTTATTTGTTGTTAAAATTAATCGAAAGTATATATAAGTATTTTACTGTATTATGCCCTCAAACAGGTATTTCAAACATCGTTATTCTACTTTTAAGATCTAAATGACGTTTCAGCTAAATTGCGATACCCATTATCTCCATTCATTTAACTCATTTTATTTCCAGTAAAGTTCATGCTTGTGTTTTTAGATTTATTTTTTATTTCACATTTTCAGACACATATTCATTGGTGCATCTTTTTTACTTTTTTGTTGTTCCCACAAAAGGGAGCAACAAACCCTCATCCCCCCCCAAAATTTTTTTTGACATTTTGTTACTGTTTTATTTATTGCCACTATTTAATTGTTCATAAATGTATTTTTTGAAGTGCATTTACTTCAAAGACATAAATGGCTGGACACTTCCTGTTTGTATTTTCCAAATCTACAGGTTTAGAGGGATATTCCATATTAAAATTAGTTAAATTTAGACATGCTTTTACAAATCAAGACTTTTTGAGGCACATTTTTTCATTTTACTTGTTGAACATGGACAAATCTTGTTTACTTTGTGCTGTAGATAATAACCACATTAACTTAATATTTTTTTTCCCTAATTGGTTAAAGGGAAATTCAGAATATGGAAACTATTCTTCAATAAACAGCATGTTATGAGCAACACAGGGACATTTACATTGTACCTGCTTCAGTGCTGTTTGTTTTTATTCTGATCAGAGCTGAAGGCTGTCATTACTATGTAAGTACTATGTGAAATGTGATGTGGAGAAATTTGCTCTCTTGTAAATCTATAAATGATGAAACTAATAGAGAGCAAACAACATAAACTAAAATTAGCAATGGTAATGACTGCATTGCCAATTACCTGTCTTAATCTAACTGAGGCAATGTTTTTCTTGGCAGAATTACCAGAACTATTTCTATTAGCTAAATACCAGAATAATGGAAGAAAGAAGATGTGTGAGATTTATTTCTTAATGTCTTCATCATATGGTTACATGCATTTCTACAGTATTTGGTAGCACTATCTTGGGTCAAACATTCTGGGTTTTCTTCCAGAATGTTCTGTCACAAGCTTCTGTCAGTGGTTTAGCTGGAGTTGTGGCCCATTCCTCCTCACAGAACTGATGTGACTCAGTCAGGTTTGTAGGCCGCCTCGTTCACATACAACTTCTCAGATCTACTCACAAATTGTCTAAAGCATCGAGATCTGTCCTGCCTGACTGCCACACCAAAAATCTCTGGCTGTATGTCGAGAGCTATGGTCTATTTTAGAAGACGCATTTGCACCTGAGCTTTAACTTCCTGGCTGATGTCTCAACACGTTGCGTTGCTTGAGACATCAACACATGCTGGTGTCTCAACACATTGCAAATGTGTAAATGTTGCACATTTTCTTATGCAAATGTGCATAAGAACATTTGCACATAATGTTCTTTTCTCATGATGCCATCTGTTTAATGAGGTGTACCAGTTCCTCCTGCAGCAAAGCAGCCCCAAAGCATGATGACGCCATCCCCATGCTTCACAGCTGGGATGGTGTTTCAAGGCCTACCAGCGCCCCCCTTTTTCCTGCAGATGAAACAATGGCCAAACAGTTCTGCATTAGTTTCATCAAACCACATGACATGCCTCCAAAAACGAAGGTCTGTAAACTGAAATATTGCTTTTCAATTCTTTTTTTATGGTTTCTTCCTTGCTGAGTAGCTTTTCACCACTCATTTTTCAGCTAAACACGTCCATCTCTTGGCCACAGAACCCGTCTCTTTTCTGATGATGATGGTTGGACCTTCCCATCATGTCTACACATGTTCATAATTGTTTAAACAGCTGAATGTGAATGTTCTTCTCCTTCTTCTTCTTCTTCTTCTTCTTCTTTTTTTTTTTACTTTCCCATTGGTTGAAACCAGAAAGCAGTGTATTTGAGGTGTGGACTTACAATACATCCACAGGTGTGTCTCCAATTAACACAAATGTCTCAGTTAATCTGTCACAGATTTCCAAAGCCATAAGATCATCATCTATAGCTTTTCCTCCTTGTTTAACATGGTACTTTTTGTGTTTGTAATTTTTCTGACCTGGAATACATTAATGAATAAATCTGTGATATATGTATCTTTTCATTCTTGTGACATGTAGCAAATAGAAGCAATTTTCGATATTCCATCTGGCCTATAATAAGAGAAGTTTGGTCTGATTTAACTTCGGACAGTGAGAAAAAAAACTCTGTCTTTTCATACAGTGTAAGTAAAGTTCTTACACTTTACTTACACTACTTAAAGTTCTTAATATTTAGTGTATTAAATTATCACTACATTTTTAAGTGCTGTGCTTTAAGATGCACAATTTTGCATGTTTTTGTGTGTGTTTTCCTATCTCTTGTTTGCATGTTTTTATTTGATTTGTATAAAGGTCTGTGCCGTGTTACTTACATCCGAGTAGAATGTCATGAAAACAGTTCAAAAATAGAACAGTGACGATCTTTTAATCGGCAGCAAACCTTCAATGTAAAATACTCTCAACACTGGCGCCGGGTATAACGCTCCGATCTGAATCACACGGAAATGCAAATGTTTCATTTAATCCCCTTCCGCTTGTGCGCTCATGCGGGTCATTTGAATAATACCTTCATTAGATACACTACGAAATGTATTTTTTTATATATTTTTTTGTTTTTATCGCAAAGATCAAGTCAGCCCGAGCATGTTCCTGCAAAGCAGATGGTAAAAAGTTCATTTCATTCAGAAATCAGATAGGAAGCATTTTGAGGGGAGTAAGCCAAGCTAGTAAGTAATGCATTAATAATGCGCTTTAAAAGCGTCTCCAAGGTGCAAGTGATGTTAACAGAGAGAGACAAAGCACTCTATTGGCTCTGCTTCAGCGTATAACTGTAGGTGTGTGTGTGGGTGTGCATGAGAGAGAGAGAGAAAGAGAGAGAGTGTGTGTGTGCAGAGCATGAGTCACCCTGCCTGTTTGTGATTGGATGGTAGTTTATCGGTGAGGGAGGGACAACAGTGCCTTAGGGTCCGTCTGTCAATCTCTCCTCTGGTTCATTCATACATTCATCTGCAACATCACAGAGAGAGACAGAGGAAGGGAGCCAGAGCTTCTCATTCATAAAAAAAAAAAGTGAGTTCATTCATAAAAGCTGCTCAGTTGTTCCATGCCTCAGATAGAAAACCCTGGAAGCCGGGTAAACTGACTGTGAAGTGTTCAGTCTGGAGGTTTGAGACTTTACTCGGCATGACTGCAGCAGAGCAGACAGGATTGTAATCTACACAGGACAGCCCCGGACCCATGAGGGTGAGTTGAATTTGCTGTGATGTGTGGTGGGAATCACATCTGATGATTCCTATCGCCAAAACATAGGGATACATTTGTAAAGAGCAGCTGATTGGCATACAAAACCAAAACTTTGTTGAGGAGGGATTGTGTCATTAACGTTGTCAGCTCCCTCTTTTCTTCCTTCTTCCAGTGTTCCAGTGCCCTGATTATGCGAGAGCAAACCATACCCAAGTTCAAACCACATACAGGACTCTTACCAGGTGGGTCTTTTTTAACGACATTTAATGAGAAGACATTTTCTGCTCATTCGTATCTTTACACTTTTCTCCATCGTCTGCAGGTATGCTGAAACGCACCAAATACAGCCGACTGCGCAACGACTCCTTGACCTCTTTGGAGGATTGCCCTGAAAGAGAGCTGTCCTCAAAGAGGGACCTTTGCCTAGACTCTGATTTTGCTCTGCTTGATCCCGGGACTCCATCTCCCCATGGATCATCCACCTTGAGGAACTTCATCCCCCGTGTGGCCAGCATCCAGCTGCAAAGCCCCAACTGCCTGAGGAGAGTCCTGAAGGGACAAGCGAACACAATCAGAACTGTCAGTAAACGGGACGACAGAGCAGACTGGAGCTCTTCCCTCGGTGGACCAGACTTGATTCACCCGGCTCTCCTCTCCACAAGGCGCCCCATCACGCTGCACCGGATGACCAGCCTCCCCTGCGCCCCGTGCTCGCAGCAAAGTGACGGGCTCTGCCGCTTGAAGACAGTAGACGACTGTGCAGTGGTGAGGACATCGAACAAAGCAGTTCACCATCACGTGAAGGTATACTTCTGACCACTCTTCATGCCTGCACACTCAAAATCTAGCAACAACTAATGCTGAGCAGAGTTTCCATTCCATATGTTTGGGTTTAAGCATCACCACAGATTCTCTTTGTGAAGCACAGTTAAGTTTTCTGGATGTCTGTGTTGATTGGGATCAACAGTTTTCGGACAATCAGATACAAAGGAAGCACACTGACCCTTGTCTCATTCTGCTTTTTCCACACTACCATGCTCACTTTCATACATCCCCCCCCTCCAGTTCTCACTTACAGCTTCCTGTGTAGGCAGTAGTGACTCATCCTGGCTCTCTGCTCCTCTCTAGATCAACTATGCTTGCTTGCATCTGTGTGTGTGTTTTGCGTCTGTGTGTGTTTTTGGTATTAGCAGGGCTCATGCTGTCCCATAAACAGAGGTGTGTTCTTGTGGGTGATTAGGACCAGGACTTGTGAACTGACCGACAGTGGAAAAGAGAACGGACTGTCTGGCTGTGCTCTATAAACAAGCACACACACACTCACCCCACCCACATGTACACTTATTGAAGTGAGCTGGGTTCGCATCAATGAATTTACTCATCCCAGCTCAGTAGGGCCTGTTTTCTTTGAACTCATGACCAATGGGAGAAGGGCTGCAAAAAGTGAGCCAATTGTCACCTGGTTGCATCAATGCCTCTACAATCATCTCCACATATTTACTATCAAGTTGTGAAATCCGCTGTTTAATGACACTGTGGACATATACAGTGGATTTATAGGACAGAAAGTCACAACAGCTCTGCCTAATGCTGTTTTTGATCATGTTTCTATCTACTTAGTAATTGGTGTTTGGTTTATTTGTTTGTGTTTTGAAGTACATGGGTAGCGTGGAAGTGGTCCAGTCCATGAGGACACTCGACTTTGATACAAGAATGCAAGTCACACGGTACGAAACACACCCGTGGCAAAGATTGTGAATACTTACGTAAATGTAATTTCTTTCTTCTTCTTTTTTTCTTTTTATATTTTCAGTAAATTTTCAAAACACTCAAAAACTTTCTTCCACAGTTTTGTGTGTTGAGTTTTCAATAAAGAAATTAATTTAATACAATTTGAAATAAGGGCCCTAAAAACAAAATGTGTAAAAAGTGAAGTGCTGTGAAAGCTTCCTGGATGTGCTGCTTACAGGAGCCCCTTCTAATATCCAGTTAATTGTCCCTCTAGTTGATTGACCAAAAGTCTTTGAACTCATCAACAAACTTGTGTCGTCATTCTGGATGGATATGGGACAGCAGGCTCTGCCTCTAAATTGTTTCACATTTCCAGTAGAGTTTCCAGTATCTGTTTCTGTCAATGGACTTTACCAGTTCAGCAAACCAGTTTATTATGTGGGACCATTTATTTTGGATTGGTTGGTACACTGCTCTTCAGCTTAAAGGCATCTCCAGCTTGCTACTTTCTGGAGGACTGTGTTGAAATCTGTACTTCATTTTATCCCACTTGAGAACAGTCAGAGTATTTTCTTGGGCCTCTTTCTAAAATTTGATTTGCTTGCTGATGGGAACAAAGGTGTTCCAGCAGTCTCCAGTTTATGATCGACTGGACTCTTTCAGTGGTCTCTGTTTTTTTTTTTTTTTCTGGACTTCTTCGACAATTTACTTTTGTCTGAGGATGAGAGGATTTAGGTCACGTGTTTGCAGCTTGCCAACAAGACAACAATCCCAAACACATTAAAACGTGTTTGGATTAAGCAGATTAGCTTCTGGCTTTGACCTATTGGAAATTAAATTGACTACATTTAAAAGCTGGCACCGTGACAGGAAGCCAACGAATTTAATTGAGCTCTGCCATTCTGCCAAGAAAAGCGTCAAAAAATGTGACCGTATCTATCCCAACCTCCTGTCTAACAATGTGTGACTCGCCCATTTTGAAATCGAAGACGAAGGTAAACGTTTCACCAACACTGAAAGTGTTCTTTTTTTTTTTTTTTTAGCAGTACAAATGTAAAGTAAAAACTGCCTTACTTAAGCTTTGGGTGGTTTGTATTAATTTCGGGACAACCGCCTGTAATTGCAAATGCAGATAATGCAGATTTTGAAGTATGCGTACGATATAATCAACAGCCATGAAGTTGGAGAAGCTTAAAGGAGAAAGGATGTTTTCCCTGTCAGTAATGTAATTTAGAGTTGTCCACATAGACGGACAGGAAGAGGTCAGGGTGAGGTCTGGAAGTACAAGTAATCATTCTGAGAAACGAGCTAGAAGGATTCCAGAAAGTCTGATTACAAATGGCTGCAAAGCAGAGCTATCTAAATTCAAGAGTCAGATTTTTTTTTTCAAATCAACGGTTAATGAAATGCTTGTGTTCTTTAGAAACAAATCCAGCAAAGAGATAAAGATTGTGTAAAGAAAATTAAACAACAGTTCTTTAAATCAAGTATTTAGAAAGACAAAGTCAATATATAGTTCTACTGGAGACACTTTGAAAAAAACGTTGAGTTCTTTATCCTGCAAAGTTAAATGCTATCAAAAAAAGAGAAAGCTGAAGACCAAAATGAGGATAAAAAGAGGAACGTTTCAGCACTCGTATAATGCATTATTGATATATTTGCTGATTTTGTGCATGTGTTTAAAAGAGTAGCAACATCTCTTTCACTCCAAGCTTGACGTTATATTTGCCAAAGCAGGCATGTGTAGCTTATTATTTATTTTCAAAGAGGGGAAATTAAATTAAATGTATAATGTTTCATAAACCGGGGTTTTCTCGTCAACATTTGATATTGACATCCTAGTGCAGAATGCCAACACACAGCAACCTCTGTTAACAACAGCGCTGCTGAGTGATGGGCCAGAAAATCCAATTAGATGAATTTCCTCCTAATGATCTCTCATAGTCTTATTAAAAAATGAGCTGGAGAGGGAGAACACATCCATTACATGAAACCTGGTTTCAAGGAGGAGAAATGTTCTTCCAGGAAAACAACCTCGTTGACTACACAGTTATGTGTGTTTTTATGCGTTCGCATTTCTGATCTGAGCATCTGCTCTCAGAAATCATCTGGTTGTTCGAATGGAGCTTTTTAACTTCTTCGGGGAACACAAATTTGCTGCAATAAAACAAGAATCCAGTTACATGTAACCATCTTTATTCTCTTGACCTTAATTTTGTATGAAAAATGAACCTATAAAATAACACATCTAAGGACTTTTCTTCTGAGAGCCCTTACCAAAGACATTGGTAGGAACCCCTTCACTTAAGGAACAGGAACATGCTTTCACACACACACACACAAATCAAGTCGGCCATGGAATCTTGTTGGATCCTGCTTCACTGCAGACGCAGCACCAGTCCGCCTGTCGATCTCCTGCTGCATTTTGTCCTCATTGGTGAACAAGACCCTGAGATACTCAAACACCCCCACTGTGGGTGGACCATGTCCCCATCTCTATCCTTTTCCGGCTCAGGATGCCTCTGATTTGGAGGCACTGATTCTCATCCTGGCCACTACGTACTCAGCTGCGCACCACTCCACAGAAAGCTGGAGATCGTGACCCGATGAAGCCAGCAGGGCCACATCATCTGCAAAATAGCAGCAGTGCAGTCCTGCTCCCCCCACTGACATGCTGGGTGGTATTTCACATTTTTTTGTAAGCTGTGTGCAAATAATGCCCAGCATTTTCCTGTTCCTTCTCCAGTCTGCAGTTTAGTGAAATATTTAACACTGTTTAACTAAACTGTGATAAATTTTGATTTGCTAGACAACTAGAAAAACTTTCTGGCATCACTCCGATCCACTTAAGAAGGTTCAGATGAGTTTTGTGTTGTGCAGAGGCCTTGTACATGCCTCATGTAACTATATTTTTTTCCTGGATTCTTTAAATTCTTTAATGGTCAGTGTTCCCAATTTGTTAGTAAATAATTCAGTTAGTTGTTAAACTGTCAACGTAGTATTACAAGTGTGTACTAGAACGCATGCATGTTTTGCTACAACGATGTTGAATTCCTTCCTCCTTTTTTACTCCTTTTAACACACTGCTGCAATTTTGGAACTATTTTCTATTATATCCAGAGTTTATCTTGATCACAAATCATTTTAACTTCAGTAAAATAGTTTCTACTAAGAACAATGTTTTTCAGAACAACGAAAATCTAGTGATGCATGAGTCAATTGACCAGAGTTTGGAATGAAGCTGGAAATTTCAACCATTTTTTAATCAGTAAACACATCCAACCAACAACAGGAGCTTTGATACACTTTTGTAAGTTTAATTTTAAAAAAGTCATCTAAAGATTATGGACATAAACTTTGAACTTATGGTGCACTGAAGGCTAACAAGCCTTTACAATTTGGCTTCATCTGGTGGCTTTGTTTTTGTTCAGTAGCGTTTGAATTAAATCTTTTAATTTGATTTTATTGGGTGGGGGGTGATGGGGTATTTTTACCAAGACTAAATGTTTGAGTTGTTTAGCCTTAAAATATTAATTTTAGATAAAAAAAACAACTGCTAAATGAATTGTTTTGAAACCATATGCAATCATTAGCTTCTGAAATGTGGTAGATTTGCAATATAATACATTATTCTTAATTTTTTTTTTTTTTATAAAGTAAGATTTTATTTCACATACTACTATAAAATATTTATTTGTGTTCTTCATCTGTCTAAGTTACTATAAGGAACAAATGTAACCCTTCTTGTTGTACACTGGCTGCTTGTAATGTGGTTTTCCTCCTTTTGTCACACGCATCACAAGTCACAGGATGCACCGAATCCCTTTTTTACAAAGGTACCTCTGTGCTCGTGCGCTCGACTGTGTCCGTGCTTAAAATCTGTGTTTGTGTGCAGGGAGGCAATTAGCAGATTGTGTGAGAGGACTTCAGTAAAATCTTTGCTGAAAAGTAAGAGGGTAAGTGTGGTATAAACAAGCAGGCAGAGCATTCAGATGACGGCTCGGTGGAGTAACTGGGATTCTTGTCGCCATCAGCCTCCATGTAAAGGGGTTTCTGCTGTTTTGGGTCAGATCAACATGCAATTTTCTGGGAGCAGAGCCATCCTCACAGTGTCCACAGACAGTTTGTCTCTGATCACAGCCTCCAACTTACAGGTAACAACCGAATCCACGTTCAACCTCCCTCATAATATATATA
>CAEGAE010042676.1:0-20145 GCA_903067095.1 Girardinus metallicus
CTCCAGCAGCACCGTCGTCATGCAGGATGAATCTTTTCCAGCCTGCAAGATCGAGTTTTAGGATCCCCCTCCGCCTCCCTCCAGCAGTGGCTGTGCTCCTCCTCCAGCAGCACCCTGGGAATGATGATGACTGGGTCGGAGAACCTCGTCTTTAGAATCTCTAGGAGGCAGCACATTTTTTTTTTTTTTTTTTTTTTTAGATACCAGAGACAGAGACAAAAAAGAGACAGAGGATAAGGGATTTACCTTGGACAAAGACACAAAGTCGTCGTGTTGAGCTAAGCACCCTGAGACCGCTCATTACCGGGGCCTCAGAATGAGAAATAAAGCTAACAATGGGCTTTTAAAAAATATAAAAATAAATAAAAAAAATACAAAGTAAAAAAAAATAAATAAATAAAAAAACATCTCAATTTATTCCTTTAAAAACTGACTTTAAAAACTCAGATTTCAATCTCCTGTTTCATCCAATCGCTTTCCAAGGTGTCGTTTGAGGAATGAGGGTCTCACGGTCGCTACAAAAAAAAAAAAAAAAAAAATGCAGTGCGACAATGGAATAAAAGAAAAAGAGCATCTCACTTAAAACAAATCAGGAGGAACGATTAGATCGTTAGCATGCACTTACAATTTCCTCCGAAACGTGTCTTTCCGAGGAGGCGCTGCTTCCCTCATTCCATTCACACTCACCCTCCATCTTATTTCCATGCTCGGCACTTGCTCAAGACAGAGGGCAAGGCCCAGCCCACTACGTGGACGTGAAACTCAGATTGCAGGTCCAACAGAAAACAGCGGTGGCATGCGTCAGAAAACACATTCGAATGCAAACAAGGGTATAAAAAAAAAAGTGCAGAAGAAAAATGAAACTTCGACTTTTCGGATAATCGGGAGGAGAGTTCGTTCATGTGAGCGGAGCACATGAGAGACCCGTCTCATGCATTACCTTGCAAACGCATCGACACCCGCATTGGCTGTTTGACACTCTTGTCATGTTTAAAACTTTTCGCAAACTTCATGTTTTTTTCGTTTTGTTCTTTTTTTGGGGGGGAGGAGGGGGCGTTTTATCGGGGTTCTGCGTGCAACACCAAAACTTGAAGTTGTGCATAAAGCGGATGGAAAAATGACACACGGTTTACACAGACTTTTATTCTGGCGCTCAAGATAGCTCAAGTTCAGCTACATTCGATAGAGAGCGTCTGCGATTGCCAAATTCTAAACAATAAAAAAAAAAAAAAAATTGAAAAAAAAAAGTTTTGGACTTTGACTAGGTCAGTTTGAGTCGTGAATATGCTTTAAACCAAGGGTGCTTAAGAAATAAATCAGGACAAAACTTTGGCTTTTAAGTTAAAATCTACTTTGAAAACTTTTAGACGAACACGTCTTTCTGGTTTCCTCCTGTTGTCATGGTAACCACTACTACTACTAATTGACCTATGCTCTAAACAGTGTACGTCTGTTCACCCAAATCTGCTTCTTAGTGCTATTCTAAAACTTGGCTAAATACAGCAAGTGTTTTCAAATGAAGACTGATCTAAATCTTGTTTTTATTGCTGGGAACAGACACAAATATTTCTTCAATTGAGTCCAAAGTCAGCTTGTTTTAAGCTGATGATTTTAGCCCACGTGACAAAAAGTTTGGACACCCCAGGTTTTTTTTAAATCTAAATCAGCCTGTTGTAACTCACGCCGTACGTCGAGGTTGTTGCTGTTGTTTGGTCTCTAATGTTCTCTGAGGAGTGTCCGATTTAAAGATATTAATCACGTTTGCTGTAAATTCAGTGTTTACCTGCTGAAGTTAATTTTACACAGTTAAATTAAGGAACATCTGCACTTATATACTGATTTTAAATGATCCACTCTTTACTCATCTGGTGACTTCTGAAGTCACTTAGTACCGCTGGATCTTATTTCGGGGGCATCGGATTAAAACAAAAGCTCACCACACTTTTCAGATTCTACGTCAAGTAAGTTGGAAACCATGTCGCATTTCCCACTTCACAGCCACGTGCCACTTAAGAGTCCCAATAAAATGCGCCGAAGTTTGCGGGGTTGTGGGGATAGAGTTACTTTCGCAAGGCACTATATGAGCGGGCTGCTTCTTAAAATGAAACAGATTCAATCATGCAGTTTCCAGAAACCACGGAGGCCGGATGCATCACAGCAGCTGGTTCAGGAATGGTTGGAGATGGCTGGACTACACCTCAGGCCTCCTTAAGGGAAGCCGCGGGAGGGATGTGAGACACGGCCTCCGTCTCACCCTCCCCTCCCACTCTAGTGTCCATATGGAAGAGAAACACGGAGGGGAGTCGAGCAAAGACAATGTGGTGATTTGGTCTGAATAACAATAATAATAATAATAATAAAGAAGAAGAAGAAAAAAAAAATCAGAAAACTGTGCCACTGTAATCGAAAAACAAAAGCAGACCACGACTCCATGAGCAGGTATGAATGAGAATGAGAGGCGTTTTCTGGCCGCGTTTGGCTTTCTTTTGCTCCTGGCGTTGGGTTTACCTGGGATCGGGTAGTGCACAGCCCCACAGGTGTTGCTTTAGGGTCTGCACCCAGCCAATATCTCGGATTGGCTGGCAGAGTTGTATGTAGTGGTACTGTTTTAGCACAACCCTTCAAATGAATCAGAATGTCACTCATTAGCACAGAACAAACTGGACACAGCATCATCTAATAATAATAATAATAATAATAATAATAATAATAGTTAAAAATTACATATAGGAGAGAGGTAAGTCTATCACACATCTGTGTTTTTGGTTGTTTGAAGCACATGACATGTTTATTCTGGAATGAGCGTCTTCTTTTTCACGCGCACGTTGCTCCGTAAACCCCATGAGTTCTTGGAATATATTGGAAAGTGATGCAAGAATAATATATTCTTCAGTCCCCACATCAGAGAAGCATGCGCGTGTCGGAAAAGAAGAGGCTTCGGCTCATGCCAGAATGCGGCGCGAATCTTAGCTAAGCGTAGCGGAGGGGTTAAAGGTGGGGGGATGTGAGAGCTACATTCTCTTCCATGTGGATAGAGCTGATACAATGTAGTCTGTCACACAGACAAAGACTGGGACAGGGGAGACGCCGACAGACACCTGCAACCAACTAACCTTTAACCATTCCTCTTAACGAAAAGAAGCAAAGAACACACTGCTTTTTCTGCTTTTTTTTTTGCTTTTTTTTTTTTGCATTTATTTAAAATGTTTCATTAAATAAGACCAAGCAGATAAAACACAAGCACGTCACAGTTTTTTTTTTTTTTTTGTCCAAGACATAGCTTTCTTTAGCATACTTTCTATCCTTATTTTTGTCTAATAAATACATATAGATAGCACCGAGTGTGTGGTGTAATAATTTACATTTACAAGACAAGGTGGGCCCCCTCCCTCCACCCACCCACCAGCCATCCACCCTCCCCAAACACCAATCAAAGGCTGCAAAATGCTAATGAGTCGGGCCCATGTCCCAGATGGGGTTGGTGTTCAGCTTGAATGTGTGCGGTGGTGATGGTTGCCGAGGAGACGGCGCGAGGAGTCACAACTTTCAGTCATTCTGAATGAAGGAGATGTTGAGCTGCAGACAAAACGGTGGCAGCGCGACACAGAGAGCGAGGCTTTACAGCTCCGGTGGACCCAAGAACGGGATGCAGTGTTGTGTCCTGACAAAGAAGTCTGGGATTGTTTGACTTTTTTTTTTTTTTTTTTTTTTTTTACAGTTTGAGCTTAGAAACATCCATCTGTTATCAAGACATTTATAATTTATTTTACCAGCTGGTAACTAAATTGCAAGAAGACATAATTTGTGATTGTACCACGAATAAGAACAGGTATGGAAATGATAACTATGTCAAAATAAAGCAATTGCTTTGCTAACTTGAGTGTCAGGCTACAACACGTATCCTAACACCGATAAAGTTTTGCACCGATCAGTTCTTTGGACAAATGTTTATGGAAGCCCATTTCTGCCACGAATTTAAAACAATACAAGTCCAACAGGAAGTCACAACTACAAGATTTAACGTCATGCTTTTGAGAATAAAAGACCTAATTATAAGGTAGGAAGTCATAATTTTTACTTTCAAAGTCATAATTAGGAGATTGAAAGTTTTAGTTATAAAACTAATAATGAGATAGAAAGTTAATTCTGACTTTGACGGTCATTTCTACTTTCAGTCAAAAACAAATTTACATCCATATTTATGGGCTTTTATTTTTCCTTTCAGGGCAGAAATAGGCTTCCATAAATGCTCAACCTATAGTTTTTCTAGATCTCTGGCGTGCTGATTCTGATTTTCTTTTAAAAATACAATATAAGAGGATAAAAGAATACCATTATTAATGTATTTTAAAAGCCCTCTAGCTGTGGGCAGTCATTAATTATTTACACCAGGAGCAACGCTGCTGTATGAAAGAGCAGTTCCTGTACATCAGGGTTTGACTATTTGCTAAAAACAAGGTCAAAATGATTGTAGGTTTTACAGTTTATTCCATCTTTAGCGATCGGCACAGAGAGTGAGGCTAGCATAGCTAAAGCTGCATTATATTCTACAGGATGTGGATGGTTGTCTCTGAGATTTCTGAAAGGCTGCCTTTTCCAAATCCAGCATTTTCCATCACAGACAGAAAACGGAAGCTCAGGAGGGTAAAACAGAGCAACTGTGCTGAGCTCCAATAAGCCTTCCTCTTATCTGCTGAAACTCTTGATCTCTCAGTCTAGATGACATGTCATAAAAATTACTACTTTCTTTTACAAAACTTGATACATCTCAGTTCTTCCCTAATGTCATTTTTAACACACCGGTGTAACTGGAAATAGCCAGCCTTGTTTTGTTTTTCTTTGCTCAGTAACAGAGTCCAAACCAAACACTGCTGTTGTCTATGTGACCTGCTAGCATTTAGCATGGTGTGCTTATTAAACAGAAGTAGACTGGACTTTGTGTCACTGATAAAAACTACCCGATTATGCTCACCAGCATCTCTAATGCTAACTTTAAACCCAACATATTGTGAAGGCTGCTGAATAATTTTTTTTTTTTAAATAATGCACATTTTAACATTAGCAAAAATAGTAACAGTTTTGATTAGCATTGGGACTTTAACCTGTTACTTTAGTTAGTTAACGATATTGATTTTAATGCATTAACACTTTTAACGCCGATAATCAAATTTTACGTACAAGAATTCCACCAGGAACCTTTGCACTCATGCGTTTCTGGCATGCCAGTAAATCTGATGCACAAGCAATTAAAAACAATAAATATCTTGTTGTTATATAGTTGACCTTTGTTTATTCAGAAAATATAATTTTTTAAATTATTTAATAATGTTGCTTGCTTCCTTGATATTTAGAGTTTTGATTAAAATGTGAATAATTGCGGTTAATTAATTACAGACCCTGCAATTAACTCAATTAGAAACTTTAATCGAGTCCCACCATTAGTTTTGGTGAGTCCCACCAGAATAAATGGTTTGGAAAATAAAACTGACTATCTTCGCTGACTATTATGAACAGAACTGTAAGGAAAAAGTAAAAAAAAAAAAAAAAAATGCTGTGGTGTAGAAAGTCCAATTATACGTCTGTTTTTTTCACTAGCGGTGTTTGTTTTCCTAATTAGCATTTAAAACCAACAAAACAACAACTTTCCATCCCTAATATCTGAAGTAGATCGAACATTGACATCTCCGTCACTGTGCACCTGTGTATGAATAATTTAAAAGCTGAATTATGATCCGCTTCTTGTCGTCCCAAGCCAGCGAAATAACATCAGTGCGCAACAAAAGAGGCCATATAGGGAGGTGTGTGTCTCTGCATTAACACAGTCGCATAACTGTGGCTTCTCAGACGGAGGAGCCTTGCTAATAAAGAGAGTCGGAGGTGATTCCACTGTGTTATGAGCAGTCAGGCTGAAAGCTGCGAGCGTTGTGTGACAGACACACAGGAAACAAACACGAACAGTTCCCAGCTCGTCTGAGTGCCTCCCTCCCTAACTCTTATTATAAGAAATGATAGTACTGTGGTTTAAAAGGGTTACGTCTGCATTATAGCATTATGTAATTCATAGGGAATCCTCCTCTGTTCTCTGACAGACCGGGCCTTAATGCATAATCGGTTTAATGTAACCTAACCGTTGCTTTCAGAACAAACTGGGTTCTGAAAGTACCGCGGCATGAATGAGGCTTACATGAAAGGAGCAGATGCTGAATGGGAGAACTGGATCTGCAGATGAATTAAAGACATTTTCTATCAGAAAATGACATTTTTTTTTTTTTTTTTAAATCAGAGTTCACATTTACCAAAGCAGAGATGGTGATACTGCCAAACACACTTTTAGAGACAGTGATAGAAAGGCAAAACGAGCGAGTACAGAACAAGCTGTGGATCACACGCACACATCATGAATAACCAAGCTGGACATTTATCAAAGATTTTCCACTTTGCATCTTCAAAAAAATAAAAAAATTTAAATTTTTTCAAAACAGCCAATATGAGTCACTTTTTCTTCAAGCCCTCCTCCCTCAAAAGAAACGGAAAAAAAAAAAGAAGATAAATCCTTGATAAACTCTACAAAGCAATCTGCTCAGCTGATCAAAGCCAACCCTTCAGACGTGCTTGTAAATGGGCCCATGCAACAAAAGTCATCCATTGGTTGGCCGGGCAGCCGAGTAGCCATGGCAACCTGGAGATGGAGGCGAGCGGAGTGGGGGGAGGTGGGTGGCATCAAATGGCGGAGACAGGAAAGAGGATGCTTCTGCCCACTCGTTACTATAGCGATCTAGTACAGAGTGAGACAGGAAGAGCAATGGCATGTCATGTTCACACCCTGACATGTTACTGGAGTAGAAATGTAGCCAGGAGGTAGCGAGAGGACAGAGAAGAAGAAGAAGGAGAAGGAAGCAGCTAGAGAAGGACGAAAACAAAGGCAAGAACTTGGAACCAATTTTGCAGCCTCTGGGTTTGTGTCCCACAAAAAGAAAGAAAGAAAAAAAAAGTAGAAGTAGTGCTAAATGATTTTTACTCTTTTGCCTCAGCCAGTTTGTTGTTGATCTCTTTACTTTTCTCCTTGTCCCCGACCGCCGGCCGGTTCTCGGGCTGGTTCTCCGAGGTCGTCTTCTTGGAGCCCTTCAGCGCGGCGCTCTGCTTATCTTTGGCTTTCCTCACCGGTTTACCCTGGCCTGCTGCTGCGGCTCCAGACCTTTTAGGTTTAGAGCGCGGGACACTATACCTGTCAACCTAAGGATGTCAGACAGCAAACAGGTGATTCCTGAGCCGAAACAGGCCCCATGTTTGATTATTAATACTATAAACGTTTCAACACAACACAAGTCTGTATGGCGCCTTACAAATGCATGTGTAGCTTTCGAATTGTTTCATTTTGTCACGTTCCAGCCACAAATGTCGTTTTATTGGGCGTTTATGTTATAGAGTAGCAGCATATGCATGCCACACTTTTCAGATTTTTGTTTGAAATAAAAAAAAAAAAAAATGCTGATAGCCACATGTTTTCTATTTGATTATGTCGATCTTTCAGAAAATTCCTACGAGATAAACTGAAGTTTGTGGTGGCATTGTAGCAAAATGTGTGAGCCCAAATGAATTTGTCCCCATAACAAACTTTGCTGGACGATAAATTGTCCTAGCGATAGCTGCGTTTAACAATCATATTGTTGTTTTGAGACTGTTTTCAAGTAATTTATCGATAATGGCAAAATAATGAAATTCTGCTCTCTCAAAGACCAATAAACTTGAATTTTGTAGCAAACCGAAATATCCAAAAGAACTAAAACATGATAATCAAAAGAAATGAATAAAACGGAAATAAAAAGCGCACACAACCAAAACCATAAATAAAACGGATTATGATGTCTGTAAACCAGATTGCCCTTCAAAAACTATCAATCATCAGAATGGAAATGATCAAGCTCATTTTAATGCATCGTGTGATTCATTAATTTCTTTTAGCGAAAAAATATGAATGCTTTGGAAAACACTGCATGGCGGAGAGGTTTTCGTCTCCAGCTCTGATGTAAGTTAGGTCTTTATTTGCACAGATCCACAAGGAAATGAGCAAAATGTGAAGGTGAGATAGGCAAGGGTTTCACTGGAAATCACCCTGGCTGATTCAGAACTACACTACGTAGTCAGGTGAGTTCGTTCTAACCTGTTTGCTGGGGTCGATGTACGGCTCGCTGTACAAACTGCGTATCCTCCTCCTCTCCTGGGCCTTGTTGTCAGTGGGCTGCAGTGGAGCTAGTGCCTTAAAGTTGGCGCTGTAGCTGGTCTCTAAGCTCGTCTTTTCGTCTGGAGGCAGGTACTGAGACTTCGCCCGAATCATCTTTACTGGCTTCACGTCTTTGTACGCCTTGAACTCGGTTCTGTTAGGAGAAAACAACAATAAGGTGTCTTGAGACCAAATCAAGGCTTTGTTTGGTCTGAGAGCCATTGTAGGCAGAAGAAAGGAGTAAATTTCTGCCACAAAGTTCAGAATTTTTTTTTTCTCAGAAAAAACATGTTTTTTCTCGAAAATTTCTGAGGTTAATCTCAAAATTTCTGAGTTTTTTTCTAGCAAATTTTTCAACTTTTGTAGCTCAGAAATGTCCTTTTTTTATAGAAATTTGCTCCTTTCTTTCTTTTCTGTGTGCAATGGTCCTAATACGCAGTCAAAGTAATCTACTATGTGCCTGTCTACTATGTGGACAGGCATCTCCTCAACAATTGTTAGATACAGAAAATGCCAAGTATAAAATATTTTTTTTTTACCATTGTTTTCCCACTTTTTGCTTCACTGCTAATAAATCTCTTCCAGAACAAAAAGGAAGGAAAACTCTTCTGTCAGTGAGGAATTAAAAAGCAAAAATCAGAGGAAGAACAAAACTTTTAAAACTGAAACTTTTTGTTACAGAAGTGACCTCTAATCCAGAAAACTAACTCAGTTGTTGACCGTGGCTTTTATTATAACACTCTAAGAGATCTAAATGTTCATTTAAGCAGTAAAAAAACGAGTTGTTAACTTGTATTTTTCGCCACAGTAGAATAGGGTAAACAGGAAGTAAACAAAGGAAATAAAGTCTTAAAACTAGAAGGAAAAAACCCACAACACAGCCCATCTACCATGACCTTTTCATCTCATTACTCTAAAAATGAAGTCAGCTCATAATGTATGATCTGCAGCACACAGGCTACTAACAGTAACAACGCCTTGGCTGCTGAGGGCAGAAATAACGCTGCAGGACAGCGGTGAGAATCCTGCATTATGTAACGGGACTCAAGTCCATCTCTGAGGCTGCAGCGGGCCAAGACGCCTCGATGCAGAGAAATGTTATACAACTGCCATCACCGCCAGGAGTACAGCACCACCACATGACACCAGCGTGTGCATGTGCTAGTGAAAGAGGGGCAGATTGTGAGAACAGACAGGGTTCGCAGTGTGAAACACCGGTCTGCGCTGTAACATCACTTCTATTCATCAACATATGACTGCGTAACAATACAGCCTGTGTCTCTCAGATCAGGAGGTTCTTGGTACTAAGATTAAAAACTTTGCGTTCAGCGTCACTGGACTGCAACTTTCTGCTTAACAGCAGCAGTTTTGTCGTCACTGATAACGTTTTGAAAAATATTGATTTGAAGAGGCAGTCTGTCAGTTGGCTGATTTTCCTCTTGATCGTCCCAGACTGAAATTCAAAAATAGGATATTTTCCCGATCAGTGGACGCACTGATGCCAACATGGACTACAGTTACTGAATGAACGAGATGCAAAGTTGTGCTAATTCCAGGAACAGAAGCATGTTTTAAAATATGCTTCTTGCAGCACTTTGCTGCAAGAAGCTGTTTAGTTTAAATTTGTTACAAGTAATCAAATTAAGTTTATCCAATTAAACATATTCAGTTTATTAATTTGTCATGCTGAACAAGCATAAATACATTTGATTACCTGAAGCAAATTAACTCAGGGCTATATTGTGCATCCCTATAGATGATTATTTGTTCCTAAAGGTTAGAAAGAAATACTATGAAAGCTGTTCTGATATCTCCTTATATTATTGACCTTAAACAATATTTGGCTGAAATTGCAGCTAAAACCCAGTCTAAAACCCAGTATTCAATCAGCGCATTATTAATACAAATATCTTCCACTTATGCATGAATTAGAATTATTGAAGCTAAAAAAAATAATAATAAACAGTGTTTTAAACTTCAGTCCTCCAGGGACAGAGTCCTGTAACTTTTAGATGTGTCCTAAAAGTTACAGCTGATCAAATGGTTTAAATAACCTCCTGAGCCTTCAGTCCAGTTCTACAGGGTTCTGCTGGTAACGCAATTCTTTGATTCTGATGTGCTGAAGCAGGTAAACATTTTTAGTAACCCTTATAGTTTCTCTGACTGAAACTACCAATCTCTGAATGTTTAATGTGTTGTGACTTCCTGGTATCAGCTGCCTTTATTTGACTGAGGGAAAAGTCAAATTTCTGAAATAAGACGAATGCAATTTTAAAGAAAAAATCAAAGAACATGGATTTTATCTGAAACAAGTCATACACTGGAAATGATTAATAAATAGTCATAAAACTATAGGGAATTTTTCTGTTTTAGTTCGACTATTATTTTCACATTCTTACTATGGAGGTTTCCACAGCCAGTCTGTGTAATCTTCCTCCCCGATATTCTGCACTGTGTGGCTAAACCTGCTTTGGAGAGCTGACCCTGTTGACCTTCTGTCATAGAGAATGGATGCTCAGAGAAAGACCTCATCTGTCCAACCGAACAGTGGCACTGAAGGAGGGACAGCCGGGTCAGGGTAATGTCCAGTCCTGAGCTCATGGACTGGACACACATCTTAAACCACAGAACCGGTCTAAATGTAAAAGTAGTACATGATTATGATCAGGATACAGAGAACTAACTTGGGTTTGAGTAAGAAACTTATTGATCTGCGTAAAGGCGTATGATTGTGTGTGTTCAGTATGACCATTTTGACGCTGTTCTAGAGAAATGGATCAGGAAGATAATTATAATTTTTGTGGAGACATGGAGTAACCAACCTCTTGCATTTTAAACTTGGCAATACATTACAGCAAGTATTAGATGGTGCAAGAAGGTACAACCCTTTGGCATGGGACATTTTAGATTACCTGAGCCAACATGAGACATTCTCTGGCCGCCACCTGTATCTAAATGAGGTATCTTGGTAATCTATAAGAGCTTGGATTTGCTGTCCTGATTGAATGTTAATTAGGAGGATGGGGTAGAAGCATGAAATTGTCTGAACTTTTCAGATTGTAACCAGGCTCCCAAGTAAGCCTGGGCAGAGGCAGAATCCTGATTACTTGGGCGTTCACATGCACTGCTCTCCATTAAAATGAGTTTCATATCTGATTTGCACCAAATTATCCACTTCAGCATTTTACAACTCTGAACTGCAACCACTTCATTTCTCTAGTTTGCACTGATTTTCAAGAATCTTTTTTTTTTTAAATTAATATGTCAAAACTAGGACTGCAACTAATGGTTCTTTCTTATTTTAGTAATCAATTATTCTGATGATTAATTGGATAAAAAAATTGGCACTTTCTGCCGATTTTTCATTTAACCACTTAAGCTTACGTTATACAAAATTGAAAGTACATTTAAAAAAATAATTCAGTCATTAACAATTAATCAATTACTAAATTAGTTGACAATTATTTCAATATTCGATTTATTGTCATTAATCAGATTAATAATCTCAAGCCCAAATTAATACCCTTTTCATTTTACCAGTAATGATTAGCTGAACTGCTCTAAGTGTTTTTGAACAGCTTTTAGGCCAAATGTTTAAGAGAAAATGGCAACAACAAAAAATTAGGACATTGTAGTGTCCCTTAAATCAGTGGTTCCCAAACACTTTCTGGGCCCCCCTATGGATTACAATAAAATCCCCCCCAAAAAAAAAAAAAAAAATCAACTAGGCACACAAATCGTTCAACCAGACCTAAACCTGTACACATATTTTGTTTTCAAACTCCACTGAAGTTTATTTCACACTTCAGGTAGCAACAAAACACACTACAAACCATCTTTACAGTGAAGCACTTTTGTTTTTTTTTCATTCATCCATACCGCTTCCCGCCCGCCCCTGCAATGGCACGGCGCCCCCCACTTTGGAACCACTGCCTTAAATTAAGAATCGAATCTCATATCATTTTGTTCTCATGGGTTGGATGCATTTTGAAACCCACAGCTGAACATGCGTTGGTGCTGCTCTGCATGGGTCAACTTCATTTCTTTCTATTTTGCCCTGCCTTTTGTCAAATGAAATGAAAGGTTTTTTTAGTCCAGTGGTGTCTCATCTGACAAACAACACAGAAATTGAAGATGCCTTAAATACGGTAAAAAATGAAGGCTTAGAATCTGTAATCTCATTAAACCTGCATGATTGTAACATTGTATTAATACGTAAAAATAAAATGTGGGAAATAAATATTTCGAGAAGCTGTAGCCCACGTCTGCTCCTCTACTGGCATCTAAAAGCATGTTTGTTGTTGAATTTTTGTGTTACAGTGCAACTTGTTGGTTACACAGTGGGGCAGTACTGTTGTCTTTCAGCAAGAAGTTCCTGGGTTCAAATCTCAAAATCTCAGCTTGGGGGATGAGGGGGCTTCTGCATGGAGTGTTCACTCATGGTGTTCCCCAGGGCTTGGTCATTGGAGTACTTTTCTTCATCTTCTACGTGCTACCTTAAGTGTCGTCATGGGAAATCACTGCTTGTCTGAAAACACAACTTTATCTGTGAAATCAATCTAGGAGCAACACTCATGCCTAATGGAGGTGAAGCTAAAGTAATCAATAAACTCAGTGTATTATGCCGTGATGAACACAACCACGGTCTGGAATCTCAGAGTTAGATTTGGCAAAAGCCTTAATGTATAGCGAACAACTGTGCTGAGCAGCAATATTACACATGCACAATATGGCTAAAATAAGAAGCACCTGGTCTCAGAATAGAGCAGCAGAATGTGCGCATGCTGTTGTAAGCTTGAAAAAACTAAATTATTTCTCTGTGAAATCCTTCAGACAGAACTCTCATAGGACGCAAAATTGCTACAGAAGTTGTAGTTGTAAACTCCTGCATGTCTGCTACCGTGCAACTGTACTCTGAAATCTCTTTTAAAAAATAAAAACAGTTCTTCTATACACTTTTGGCTTGTCCTCTTGGCTTATTAGCTCTGTTTTCTGCTTATTTTATATGCTGCAATGCGGCATTTTTAACTCTGGTGTATTTTATTTCTCTATTGTTTAGATCTTTTCTCAGCTTGATTTGCAGTTTAATGTTATTTCTGTCACAATTGTGAGGTGTTTGAGTTTGCATTTGATTATGCCCCTGTTAGAACTAGCCTTTGCATTTCATCCCTTCTTGTTTAATTTTGCTTGGATTCTTTGTGCATTTGAGTTTTGATTACAGTTCAGCCTTTCACCTCCCCTCATGACAATTTGTCTGACAGCTACAGCTTCTTTTATAACATCTATAATCTGTGCCCTGGTCCTGCAAAGACAAATTTCCCTCTTGGTGATTCTCTCTAATTCCACACCGACACTGGTCAGAGATAAAGCACCGGCCGGCCTCAGTCGGACTCATCCAGGCAATCGATCTCCCTGTGCACGGAGCCCCAGCTTTCATTCTCAGCAGCCGTTCTTGTTCTGCCAGCTGGTGCAGCTTCTGGTTTCTGCTCAGCAGCTCCCTCCTTCCTCTCTGTGCCGCCTAAAAACCTCTAGAACTGCTTAAGGTTTTGCAACTTCTACAGCTAAAAGGGAACATTTCCTGAATCACAATTACTGAAACACTACAGGCAGGGTTGAGCTGGTTTCTATTCGATTTGACCGGTTAAAGCATCAGGTTTAACCGGAATACATTTCACTGTCAAATCTGTGTGAGCAGATACGACAAATCCAGATTAGAGCAGTTGCATAAGACAAGCAGCTTTTCCAGAGAACGTTCTGAACCAAGGCAACAACAGAACACAAGTGGGTTTTATTTTGGGGAACAGAATCAATTTTCTCTCAAAGCTTTTTCCTCCCGCTAAAACGTGGAAGAGTATGAGGCTGTTCCATTCACAGTCTGTCGATACTCGGGACCGTTTAGACCTGAAAACGGATCAATGTAAATGCAGCTACACCTAATAGCACTCTTTGGTAAGTGTGACAGAGACGGCGGTCATTGGGAGTTTATCTGACATTCTTTGTGAGGTTTTATGGTTTTATGTTTCCCCTGACAAAGAAAAGCTCCTGAGATTTTACTGCTCAGAGAAATGTGTCAAACAGTAATTAGTGACACAAATTCTAAAATATATCAGTAACTCTGAACCCATTGAACCTGAAAGACTCTTGTGTTCTTTTTGTTTTTTTTTTGGGGTGCATTTCTTTCCTCAGTACTTGTTTCCTCGCTCTGCTTTTTAAATGCTTTTTATTAAACTGACATAAAAAAAAAAAAAAGAAAGCATGCGAGGTTGACAGGACGAAGAATAGCTTTTGTCTTGAAACAGAGTGGGTAGCAGAACGAAAACAAGAACAAAGGCTCCAACAGCAGCTTTCGCCTCATTTATTGTTGCACAAAAATGACATTTAAAGCATAATGGAGAGAGTTGGAAATGTGAAGGCTGGATGGAAGAGTTCTGCTTGAAAATGCTGCACCAATTCAGAGGAAACACCCCGGTGAACGCTGTGGTTAGCAAAAACAGGGATGCCTTTAGCAGTTTTCCCAGGTACAAAAAGGAGCCGTTGTGTTTTAGAGAACTGTGTGTTCTCAAAGAGAACCTAATGAAAGTCAGGAAATAGCCAGGAGTAAACGAGAGTCATGCAAGGAAGACAAGCGGTGCTTTTAATCTGCTAGTTGTCATGAAGTACTTTGACACTCGTATCAAGTACTTGTAGAGGTGAGCCAATCTCATCTCTAACCTGCTCAAACTGGTTTATGCAGATTCAGATTTTTTTCTTTCTTTTGAGAATCACGGTTTTTCTTTTTAATGCATTAAAATAATCGGTCTCTTAAAACGATTGTTGAAAATTAAAGCAATTACTTCTCAGTCCAAATTTGTGCTGCTTTTTATCTGCGCCACTGAAAAACTAAAACAACTCTCAGTTTTTTTTTTTACACTTAAAACATGGAAAACTCTGCTGTGCTACCAGATTCTCCAATTTTTTTAGACAAGATCTTTTCAAAAATAAATAAACAGCTCTGTCCAGAAAAATATAGGAGGGAAATAAAACTTTTCTATTGAACCTTAGACTGCAAGATCATTCATTTTTATTCATACTTCAACAATCATTACTTGTTTGTAACAGTTATGTTGCATTTGAGAGAGCAGTAGGCATTACACAGCTCTGCAGCCATACAGGATTTCGCTGTTTTTTCACAATAAAATGACTTAAGACCCCACGTGTAAATGTAGTCTAATACTCAATTTTGATTTTTTTTTTTTTTTTTTTAACATGGTTATTAATACTACTAATTAAATGCAATGGCAATCAGACATCTGTGTGAACAGTTTGTGACTCGCGTGCACAGGAGGTAAAAATGGATGGATGGATTTTAAAGGCTTTAAGCAATGGGAGCCAACACTATTGACACAAGACCATTGCAAGACAAAGGAAGTTAAACAACAACAAAAAAAAGAACAACTTAAGGGTTGGCACTGCTGGCTTGTTTATGTCCTGATTTAACACATTTGGCTTCTTCTGGCCCAGGATTGTTACGCCGGTCGCATGTCAGGGAAGTAAAAGTCTTGCCTTGACCTCCAGCAGCTTTCAGCACCCACCTTCCGGCTGAGGTTAACCACTGAGATTGCTTTGCAAAACACAATTCAATTCAATTCAAAAATACTTCATTAATCCCAAAGAAAAATTTAATTAAACAACCTGACTGAAATACTTTTTAGAGATACATAATTCTCTCGTTAAGGCAAGTAGAAAATGAATGTCGTTGCAGGTTAATCCAAAGTTCAAACCCCCTAACGATAGACGACTGGTGTTATTCTACAGTGTGACTGAAGAATGTAGCCAAGCCTCCAAGATCACAAGAAATCCACGTGGTCCACACAGGAGTAACCTTACGAAGATATAATTAGGTGGAAACTTTTGGCAATAAAACGTAGAAAACATGATTTTGCAAGAACAAGCTAGAGCAGTGGTTCCTAAAGATTTTCTGGGCCCTCCTAAGGATTACAATAAAATCCCCCCCAAAAAAGAAAAAAAAAATAAATCAACTGGGCACACAAATCGTTCAGCCAGACATAAACCTATACATATTTTTTGTTTTAAAACTCCATTGAAGTTTATTTCACACTTCTGGTTGCAACAAAACCACACTTCAAACCATCTTTACAGTGAAACACTTTTGTGTAACTGTTGTTTTATTTTTTATTCACCCATACCGCTTCCCGCGTCCCCCCTTAGGGGGTGCGCCCCACACTTTGGGAACCACTGAGCTAAGGTATAAAATAGGGAGAATAAGGCATATCTGCTACTTTTAAAAAAAAAACAATTTAACATTCTACTGCTCCTGACAAAAAATGGAAGTAATACAATATGTTTTGAGCTGCAAAACGCTACTTTATGATCTCAACCATTTGCTCACGAACTATAGTTTTGTTTCTACGCTCTGCAGACGAAAACAGAGTCGACTTGTCTTCTGCAGCCCTTCTTATTACCTAGTGCTGACGGAGAGAGCCTGCTTTGCTCCCTGCTGACTGCTAAACAACACAGGCACCAAACAGCCGGAGGACTCTGCTGATGCACTAACACAGTGCCAGTTGCCTATGCCGCCCGAGTCACACTTCCCACCAGAGACTGGCTCAGTAGCAGCACTGAGCCAAATTCTCTGCCTATACATACCACTGGTTATTTTTTTATAGCAAGACAAAGCATGAAAAAAAACTGCCAAAGAAAACAACTCGACTGAGCATCATGCAATGGCTCGGGCTTAAACAAACATACTCCAGTCTTTTCAAACGCAGAGAGGAGACGCAGCACACAGCAAATAATGTTCATCCTTCCACCCGTCCCCATCATTCTCTGGGACGTTGCATAATAATGTTTAGCCTCGTTAGCAGCATCCTGCAGCCGGTTTCATTCAGCCTAATGGCATTCAGTGGTGAAAAACTGCAGCTGACCGTCATTTAATGCGCTCACACACACACACACGCGAGCGCAGCGTGAGAGGACAATTCTGCAACAGTGTCTTCCTTAAAAGAATCCACTCAGTTTATCTCGTCAAAGGAAGCAGCGTGTGTTCAACTTATGCACTCGGATTTCAGTTAATGGGCCTAAACAAGGTGTGCAGTAAAGATTGCTAATGAACACCTTAAACATTTACAGTTAAATTATACGATGGACTGTTTCACCTGGATTTTGTCCTACAGCTGGTAGAGCATGTGAACTTCCCTTCATGATCGTTTATTCTGTTCTTATTCCAGTTTTCAGCTTAAAAAAAATACTATTATTAATATTATTATTATTATTATTAAAACAAATGTTGGCTAATAGAAAATGTAGCTTATGCATGTATACAGTTGAAGCCAGATGTTAACATGCACATGTAAAAAGATCTACCTTTTGAAGTTAAATCAGAGAAAACTTTTCTTGTTTTAGGTCAGTTAGAATAACAATGACTATTTCTGTTTTCCAACTCCCACCATAATGACAGGAAGAACAGGTCAGAAATGTTTTTATTTTTAAAGCGGCAGTATATCACAAAAGACTGGAAAACACGGTGTTATATGTTTTCCATATGGCATTTAGTCATAATCCACTTTGTAGCCCTCAGTTCTTATAAAATGTTGTATTTATCAAATGTGACTAAAAAGAAATTAGTGTGTGGTTGTGTAAACCTGCGAGTGTGTTTTAAGGCCACACCTGAAGAGCGCTGCTTTCTTATTTGACACAACGGGAAAGTCAGAGGAAATCGGCCAACATGTCGGGAAGTGAACTTGTGGAGTCCGGCTCGTCCTGGGAAACTCCTACAAAAATGAATTCCTGACATGTTATTTCTCTCGTTTCTGTGCCAATTATCAAACAGAAATTATCCAGGTAATTCAAACTGACCTAAAACAGGAGAAGTTTGCTCTCATGTTCAGATAGAAACTCATTTGTTTTTAATTCAGTGTATGTAAACTTATGGTTTAAAGTTTTGCCAAACTGGCAAAAATTCTCACTATTCAACTGTAACCGTAAACATGTGTGAAGGTACTAAGCAAAGATTCACCTATATCGGATTAAAGATATTAACAGTGCAATAAAGTCCCTTTTAGTCAAACTACCTGACAATAAATACAGTTAACTATAAACTTTATAGCATTTTTTTTATGACCTTCTAACACCTGTATGCGCGCGACGGCCGGTCTCATCCACTTTGATCAACACACACCAACAAACGGGGAGTAATAACTTACTTATAGGAGCTGCCAGCTGAGATCTCCTCCTTGATCTGTCGGTTCAGGGCATCCACCGCCGCCCTCCCCCTGCCCTCTGCCTCCACCTTCAGGACCACCTTTTTCGGCCCCTCCTGCTTACTGGACCGCTTCTTCCTCTCTTGCCCCTGCGGCAGGTCTTTTTCCTGCACCTTGTCGGCAATGGCGCCTTTCTCCACGCCGCATTCCGCATCCGGCGCTACGTGCTTTTTCACGTGCCTGGGTCGGTGGTCGTCGCCGGCGCTCGGTGGGGGTTTGGGTATCCAGGGGTGGTCGTACCTCTTCGGGATGGGCCAGGGCTTGAAGTCCTTCTGGTACTGGGTCTCGGTGTTAAACGGCGTCTCCGGCTCGTGGTACTCGCTCCTGGGTTTACAGCTGGGCTCGGGCCGCACTTTCCAGTGCTTGAAGTCCTCGCGCATCACCGAGCTGCACACGCGCTCCTCGGAGACGCACCTGCGCGGCCCGCGCGACGCTTTCGCCAAGCGGGTTTCCGCACGCGACGGCTGCGTTTCTATGGCGACCCGGGCCTGGGGAGGATGGAGCGACGGCTGCAGCTGGATGTGCTGCATTTCCGACACGTCCGTGTACTTGGTGAAGACCAAAGGCACTGCAATGTCAGCCTTATCCAGCTGGTTCCAGAACCGGGCCATGCAGCACGCCCGGCTGATGCAGGGCCACGCCATTGCTGTGGGATTTAGAGTTCCACTAAAATGAAAAAAAAAAAGAAAACACACACAAATAGCGCTACTTCCAACCAGGCTGACACGACAGAAAAAAATACGGTTCCGCTCTCAGACACAGTGATGTGAGAAAATCAAGATGTCCGTACGAGAAGGGCTCCGACGCTTTTGACGTTAAGCCTGCATATGTATCCTATTTAATTTGAGGAATGCTAAAGGTTAAAAAAAAAACAAAAACGATATCACAAACTGAACCGTGAGAATCGTCCTCTGCTCCTTCTGTGTCCCTTCTGGTCGTCCCGCTACATCAGGGCACTGCAAGGAATAACGGCCCCGCCCGCCTGCTCAGCATCCCGGAGACACTGACGGGAACCGAAGAGGAAAATGTAAGTCAAGCTGGAGAGTTTCACTTCCTGTTTGGCGCCAGCATCAGAGCTACGATGACCTTCCTGTTACAGTCGAGAAAACAGTCGCTTTTATTAAACAGAAACGAAAATGGCATAAGAAATTACATTTGAAACAAATACGAAGCATTTCTACTAGAAACGCGGTTGCTACAAATGTTCAATTTTGAAATACAACAGAAGCCTTTGGCGCACACCGTGGATTTGACGCACCCTTTAGCACGATGTAGATAGACTCTGGGTATAGATATTTGACAAAAAAAAAAAAAAAGGTACAAAAAGCACTATATTAATATCTATCTGTCCCAATGCTTTATCAAACTTTAATGTACTCTATCCGGATTAACACTTTATTTGACGGGGCGTGCATAACACTGACATGACATTGTCATAAACATGACATAGCATCTGTCATGGACATGAAGGAGTCTTTATGGTAAATGGACTGAACTTATATAGCGCTTTTTCCGATCATTTCTGACCACTCAAAGCGCTTTACACTATAGTCATTCACCCATTCGCTCACACATTCATACACCGATGCGCAGATCGGTAGGCAATTTGGGGTTAAGTGCCTTGCCCAAGGGCACATCGACATGGGGCAGGAGGAAGCTGGAATT
>CAEGAE010042681.1:0-33207 GCA_903067095.1 Girardinus metallicus
ATATTTTTTTTTTTATCAAAGTAACAGATGCCATTAACTTGTTAGGTTGGAATATAGAAACTCTGCTTTTTTAAAATCAACAAGCATTCATATTTATCTTCTCAATATCCAAATTTGGGCTAGAAAGCAAATCATATTTTGGTTCAAATGGTCAGTCCTGCCCTTTAATTTTGATTGTAGACCAAATATTTCCTGAAATATAATGGAAATGCATAAAAAGAAAGAATGTTAAGCTAAAGAAGTTGCTCAGAGTATTTTAGAGGCCACGTAGTGCCACTTTATAGCACAATAAAGTAACTTTTGCCTTCAGCTGTTATGCAAAATACTGTACATATGTTGAGAATAACTCAAAACAAATGTAACTTTGCATCAAAGCTGTATCTGAAGCCTTAAAACTGGCCTCTGTCTCTTTAAGAACTCCCTACCCTTTCCAGCAGTTCTAAAAAAAACAACAAAAAAAAAAACATACTAATGTATGAAATGCATGTCTGCTTCTTCGTCAGACCCTTAACAATTTGGTTCAGTCGTGCTAATGCATGATTTATTGTCTCGCCATGGATTGATGGAGACATGTATGTTGAATGTGGTTAATCACACTTTGAAAGGAGGAAGATGGAGGGGAAAAAAAAGGGGGGGGGGAAAGTGAGACAAACAAATCAATATTCAATTAAAGTCAACACCAAATTTGTGCATGCCACTGAGGAGGTAAGGAGCCTGCAGCTGAGAGAGATGATTACCAGATTACAACTGGCTGAACGTTACAGAAATGGACTCCGAGGCAGGAAGAAACACACCATATTTAGAGACTTTATCCTATTAACAAATCAATTTGTCATTTCAGCCTTGTGGTTTATTTTGCTACGTTTCATAATTACTGCAGCTTTCATTAATTACAGAGAAGACTCTGCAAAACCTGTGTTTATGTGTACGCACCCCCAATTGTGCCATGTGCAATGTTCAATTTGTCTGCCTCTGGTTTTGGAACCACCCGGCTCCCAGTGGCTTATAAGAAGACAGTAACTGAAATGAGCTAGTTAATGGAAAAGTTATTCCAACAGCGTTTTATTATTCTTATCCTTATTGATAACTGGATAGAAAAATCAGTGTGATCTGAGGTTTGAGAAAACGTTGCATGCATTTCGAAATGCTATCGTAGAATTAGAAGCAAGGGTCTAACAAGAAGTAACCCTAGTTTCTTAACTCGTATAATTCATTGTCCTTTAAACTAACATAACACTTGCACTTGTACGCGTGTGCATGCGCTCGGTGCACATTTTGGCTGAAATCTAGATGTATCAGTTACATTTAATATGTTCATGGAAGAATGAGACTTTTTTTTTCTTTTGCTGCCATGTGGGACATGTCATGATTTCCTTCATGTGTTCCATGTTTGAATTCCTGATCGGTTTTCTGCCCCTTGGCCTTTGCCCGCCACTTGCCTGCTCCGAGTTTCTCTGCTTTTGGCTTCCTCTACCTGAATTTTGACGCCTGCCTCGCGGATTCTGAATTTCTTTTGCTCTCTCGACCATCGCTTTTCCTGACCTGAACTGTTCACCTGACCACTGCGCTCTGGATTAAGGACAGAGCCGCCACTCTCTCTTCCCCCATGGTGAGACCTGATCACCGGATTAGTGTGTGTGTATGAACCCGTTTACCCGGCTGCCAGTTTCCCCGCCCTCTGTGACGTCATCACCACGGCTTCCCCCACATATAGGGGAATCCTCTGTGCCACATGCATCAAACGTACAAAAAGATAGAAGTGGATCATGGAATTAAAGGGAAAAAAAAACATGGAAAATAATAGAAAATGAAAAAAAAAAAAAACAATGATATGGTGTTCTGGATTAAAGTGTACTGTTGTGCCATGCTAACAGCTCAATTTCTCTATTTCACAGTAATATGTCCTAGGTGACATCATCAGCTGTTGGAATATCCTTATAATCCATGTCATGCTTTTGTCACTCCTCTGGCTGTATGGCAAGAAACCCAAGAGGAGGGACGTTGGAGTTGGGGATATGATTCTTGCCCAATATGATCACTGGGAGACACGGAAGCCTCCGTTTCAACTTCTCTGAGTTTTGGGGTTGTTGTTCATGTATTAGTTGAGTTTCTGGGATGCTTATCAGCTCCTCCCGGTTGTCAAAAACAATACCTTGTTGCCATGGTTGCAACTGACCAAAAAAAACAAAACAAAACAGATTCCTGCTACACAGCATCCAAACCAGAAAGAATAATTGTTTCAGTATAATTTGTTGGACAATTCTTTAGAAATCCAAAGTAACGTGCAGAGTTACTCCAACAGGCACTTAATTTTAGTGGTGCAACACCACAGGTACTGTGCAACAGGTGGAACTAAATAGAACCTTTGTGTTTCAGGAATGAGTGATTTTATAGGATAGAACAGATATACATTACTTTGCTGGAGTAAGAATTATGATTATATATAGTCTGCGTTTGTATTATGGACAGGTCTTGATGGGGCCTGAGTTCAACTCCTCTTATAAAACTCACCCTGTATGACATGAAGCTGTATAAATGATGGGAACAGCACTGACATGTTGGAACGATACTGCTGAGCTGTGCTCGTTTTAATCCAATTATAAGAATACCCAGATGGTTCTGTGTAACAAACCGTCTGGTGTCAGGTTGTCCTCAATGGATACTTTATAGTTGGTCTAGGCTAAGCTATTGGAATAGTAATATAACCGACCATTAAACAAAAAATAAAACCAAAAGTATAATCAAAGCACAAATACATTCAATTGAATAAGTTCCTTTTGTTGATTTTTGCATTGCTTTAAAGTGGCTTATATTCAGCCATGTTGCAAGCAATACTGCCTCAGAAATTCTTTCAAGCAACCAAGAGCTATGTCACTAGGACCAAGTTTCAGAGCAGTGAGAGGAAACAAGTATCTTTGAATAAAAAAACCCTCCTAGCCTAAATTAAAATGTTTTCTTTTTTTTTTTTGTGGAAGTTGACACTACCAAACGCAACCTCACTATGTAGACGAAAACAGATTTTTTTTTCCCCAAAAAACATCTTATGTAAGACATTGTTTGACAAAAAAAAGGGTGGGGGAATTTGCAAAAAGATGTAAAAAAAAAAAAAAAAAAAAAACCTACTACATAAATAAAGGAGAATTTTAAATTATATTCTGAATTTACCAGGATGCCAAAGTGAGAACATAAATAAATAAATGTACTCCCTCTTTTTTTTTTTTACATTCTCATCAGCGCTTTCAGTCTAGCATTTTGAGATTTTGGACTTCTTGATTAGTAAAAAATGAAAGCAACCCAGCCTTGAAGAGACAAATCCATTGATAGGTTATATCAAGAGAGGATATATCTAGCCTCTCTCTTTTGTATAAAAAAAAAAGACGCGAGGTTCTGAAAATGTGTTTAAAATAAGAAATCTAATTGGAACATTCTTCATTTTATTAGTGGAGGCCAATTGAATTCCATCCAGACTAAGCAGATTTTTTAAATTCTTTTTTTATGGCACAAATATGACTTCTTTTGTCAATTTGAAAGATGAAAGCTGGAACGCATACATGTTTTTTTTTTTTGTTTTTTTTCCCCTAAGACTTGCGTGTAGCTTACCTGCAAATTAAAAGTCCAAGTAATAAAACAAAAATTGCTGAGCTATTGTGACTCCAAAATAAAACTACTGGTAAGGGCAATGCAGTATAAAACAGTTTTGAGAACCCCAATGAATTTTATGTGGAAGACAGTGTGGTAGTAGTTACTAAAGTAGCAGCATTGTCTGCTTGGGACTTGCAAGATAAATATGAAGCAAAAAAGCCAAAACATTTTCTTCTGAAATTCAACTACGGGTTAGAATAGCTGGACAAAGTTTATATGAATGTTCACAGATTTGGATTGATGAAACTATTGTAACTTCAAACCAATTCCCTCAATTAAACATGCACTGCTAATGGACAGAAAAGTTTAAGGAAAAAAGAAAACATAACTAAATAGAGCACAAATCTTGCCTCCAATACTGTGCTCTCAGTTATTTTTACAATTTTCCAGAGAAATGCGAAGGGATCAGTGATGTTTGTTTTTGTGAGAAACACTGTAGAATTGTAAATTAGCTTATCTCTCAGGCTGAGGGTAGGCTGAGCACTATATGGGTCAAGCTTGAAGCACTAATGCATAAAAAACAATGTTTCGTTCACCAGAATGGCATCTTTTGATTTTCAATTCAAATCACTTCTGGCCTGTCTAGTTTTGGCATAAATCTGGCCAAATATCCTTATATAATCAACGGATGGAAAAAAAAAAAAAAAAAAAAGTACACAAACTGACTTGTGTAGAGCTATTTAAAATATTCTGACAGTTTTTGCAGAAATATATAAAGTGACTATAGCAGTCAGCGACAGCTTTCCACATGATAGAAATACAGAAAGCCACACATCTTTTCTTACTCTATTTATAAGTGCATTTATAACTACAAAGATGCACTGGCAGGGTTGTAATGTGCGCAATAGTCTGCACCAGGTTTCCCCGTGAGGGAATAAAACTGGGACACAGTCCTGTTACATGCCTTGACTTATCCTGTAACACAGAGACAAAAACTTCTTATACTTTAGGATTCCAGATTGACTGACGTAAAGTGGACACGTTCCTTCCGATACAAGTAAATGAAGGAATGTTTGTTAGCTCTTCTGCAGTGATAAAAAAAAAAAAAAATCAATTCTTACCTATTTTGTATTTTCCACCCCTAGGTTAAACAATGCTTCCATTAGTTTTAAAAGCATTTATGGTATTTTTATTTTATCATCCGATTTTGTTTTAAAGTTCAGCCCAAAAACAGTTTGTTGTTTTTTTTTGTAATGAATTCATATCATTTGAAATAACTCAATTGGACAACCTCATTCAACTCCATTTGACCACTTGACTCGACGCGCCATACTTGAAACAAACAGGAAGATTATTATTTCAGTTGATAATCATCTGACCACAAAGAGGCACAAGTAAAGCATAGAAACTGTACTCAGTGGCAGTCGGCTGATTGTTTAATTTTTAATTTTTTTTTAAATTACGAGATGTTGTCATCTGAAGGAAACATTCCCAGATGACGCCAAAAGTGACTCACGGACTTCAAAGACCTGGCAGGACATGATGCTCAAATAAAATACCAAACATTAATACGCCAACATGTGACAGCATCTTTAGATCAGTCTTTGCTTAAACTCAAACTGTAGCTGAGTGTTTGAACGGAATCTTCTAGATAAACATTCCTTTGCCTATTCATGGTGAAGCAATGTTGAATATCGCCGCTAACAAGTAGGTGTGCATGCGACAGTGGCAGCCTGGATTGCCGCCTCACAAAGGGTTCTGATTAAAAACTCCAGTTGGACTTTGATGAGTGTGGGATGATTCTGTGTGGGCTCCCTCCAGTTACTATGTCAACTTCTTCCAGCACTTTCAAAAACTTTCCTGTTGTTTTAAAACTCATGCTTTTGCCTTCATGGTGGATAACGTAACGCTGGCATGGGTGAGAGGTTCTGGCCTGTCAAACTTTGCCGACGCCCACACACACAAACGCGGTTCACGACAATATTCAAATTGTGTCAATATATTTTGAAATATGTCAGGGTTTATTTGTTGAGAACATTTCAGCAAAGAGCCAACTCAAGGAGCTTTAACCTAACCAGAAAAAAAAAGAAAAAAAAGAAAAAGAAACATTATATTACAGTGGCAAAATAAAGTGGAGAGATAATCTCACTGTTGTAGCATTTAGAAAACAGGAACATTTCTGATCTATGTAGTCTCACAGGGTGATCTTTTTTCACGTCATTACATACTCCAAGCTGCAGATATAAATAAGTTAGACGTCTCACAAAGCGTGTCACATCACAAACACGCACAGCAGCATTTACATTTTCCCCATATCTCACATCTACACAGCCACACTGATATTACATATATAGCACACACAACCCCCATCTGCCCCCCCCCCCCCCCGACCCCCCTTATGCTCCCTGACATCACTTCACAGGAAACACAAAGCGATGATTGTCACAGGGGTTTGTTTAGTGCAATGATGGCAGAGGGTAGAAAACTTTTCTTTAAAACTGTCTTCGTTTCCCAGGTTAGAGTTTTGGATCCGTGGCCAGGTGGGAGTGCGAATGAAGAACGAGTTCAGATTTGATGAGTTTGTTCTTACTGGTGACAGAGTGTAAACACAGGGGCAGCACCAGAGAACGATGCTTGAATGATGCTTTTGTAAAGTAGTAGCAGCAGGAGGTGGGATGCAAAAACCAATGATCTTAGTTTAATTTATATGGTAAGCCCAAAATCTTTGAACGTTTAGCTTACATTAAGTAGTCTGGATAATTTGTAGTAAGTGGTGGTGGGCAGTAAACTCTGGCAGTCATTTGTGTAGAGCGTATTCGTAAAGTAAGGGACTAAAGACACAGCTCTGGGGTTCTCTGGTGTTGGTGATATGGATAATGTTGTCCCTATTTTCACTGTCTGTGGCTGATTGTTGTACGAGTTGTCTATCCATTGGAGGTGAGGAGATGATAAACATTTAGGTGTTGTAGTTTCTTGATGATTTACTGGTGTTGGATCGAAAAAATGTTGGGAATGCCGACGGGAAAAGTTCATATGGTTTCAGCTGTACACTGCTCATGAAGGGAAACACAACGGATTAATGAAAACGTTGTAACCGGAAGTGACTGTTCTTTCACTTTCATCACAGAAAGAAAAAACCAACACTTCTGGACAAAATAAAATCTTACAGATAGTGAAAAGATTTATGAAAGTAAGAAAGCTCATTTCTTTGGCTGATTTGCCAGCAATTGTTTAGCAATTTTTTTAAAACTCTGGGAAGCGTTCTATGAGAGCCAAAGGCTACAAAGGTATCCGCTCCTCCATGTCTCTGATTTCTAAAGCGTAATAATCATGTATTGTTCCACACAGCTAATGAGGATGGATCAAAGTTTTGTAATTGTAGGCCACAGATGGTGGGTGGGACAGAATTAATAAGTGCCAGCCCTGTGTTAATTGTCTTAGAAAACAGGGTAAAGTTCTTGTAATTAGATTAAAGTGGAGATGAAAAACTGTTTTTTTTTATGCCTTCCAACACATTCTGGGAGGTTGAAGAAAGAAGTCCAATCATAAGTGGTAAACGGACGATTTCACTAAACAAGGATATTTCAGGGCAACCCCTGCACAAACAGGACATTAACGTTCATCCATTTGTAGGTCTAAATACAGATCTGGAAATGCATGTCTTGGCTTATTTCAGCCATCAACCCTTGGTGTATCTTTGCTGTAACTGATGGGTGAAGGGGTTGAACACAGCCTGGACACAATGCCAGTGTGAGCGAGTCATATAACTTTTCCAAAAATGCCTCTTTGTTTTGCAACGATTGCAGGCCTATGACATAGAAAAAAAACACACACACATACAAGAAAAAAATTATTAACCTTTCAGCAGAAAGGTATTAGTGGGAATTTGAGAGACTGATATTTAAGTCATTGCATGCTGATCATATGATGGTGCAAATCCAAACAATCCACATAGATGTTCCTGCTAAAGGACATGCTGCCCCATTTTCATTAATCATGGTGGAGCATCGTGGAGAAGTCTGCAGACGTTTTAGGGCAAAGTTGGCATAATGAAGTTTGCGTTGCCTTACTGCGCCCCTCAGACGCACAAACTACTCAGAAATACTCTCTCTCTCTCTCTCTCTCTCTCTTTCTGGGTTTGATTAATGTGCATGACTCCCTGGCCAACAAGCCTCTTGAAAAGTAAAGAAAGTAAAATCTCACTTTGGGTTTAAAGTTGTATTCGTGTCACTGTTAAACAGCACTCATATAAAGTAGGTTGTGTTCTTTAAAGAGAATATTTTCGCCCACATTTTTCTCGGGTGACACAAACAGGAGAACGTCATCAACTTTGGCCCGATATGGATGCTCACCACAAAATGCACAATGGTGTCCAGTCTGAGCTTTCCCAACCGTTTAGTCATGCAGTGGACAAACAGCTAAAAGTCTCAGCGGTTTGATGAGGGGAATTACGCACAAACACAAAACTACACTCACCCACTGGGACATGACAAAATGAGAGTCTTTGGTAGGATTCTCTAAATAGCCCAGAATGATTGACAACTAATTTTACTAATTTAAGCGTGTAGTTTACTAAACTCTATTTTACCCTTTCGTAAAGGACCTGTCCCAAATCGCCACATAGAAACACCTCAAAGCACCAAAAAATACATAAGTGTTATGAGAACTTACTGAAAGTCAGTGGAACTTGTGATTAGCTACCCACTGCACATTCAGCTTACCACTGTTGTCCTTGACAAAATAGGAGAAAACAGGAATAAATAATGAAAAGGTAACTGGGGTATAGTCATTATTCCATTGTATCCTCCACAAAATGGCTGGAAATAGGCCAGTCCTGCTCTTGGCTATACTTTGTCTATCTAAATGTCCCAATTTCATCTCAGAGGGCATTTTCTCTTTCTCTTACACCGTTTGCATTTATTCATTTATAGCCCAGAGAAGATACACCTCTTGGAAAAACTTGACCTAGGGAAAAGAGTATGGGGAATGTGAAAGCTAACTCTAGACTGAAGAACTCACTCAAGTATCTTTTATTTTGATAGTTCCTTTTCAAACATGAACTTCTTGTGTGCATTTTTTTTTCCAAATATATGCTTTTGTAGTCTATGGTGATCTTTGTCAGTTACATCAGTAGATTATTTGATCTTTGGAAGACAGTGTCACCGACTTAGCCCTATTTAATAATAGTTTGTGACTGGCGCTTCTTTTGGCTGTACATGAAATGTAAGCAGAGCTGTGGAAGGCCGTTCTGACCGAGTTTGCCAAATTACTTCCCACACAGACCGAGCAGAAAAGGAGGGCTTCTCTAATCTTGGAATTTTCATGAATTATCCCAGACGACATTGCTGAAATTAAGCTTCTTCTTTACGCTTGAATGAGATTACCAAGAGTTTAATCACCTTGTTATCAGCTTAAGGGTTTTTTTTTTGTGTGTGTGTGTGCGTTTTTTTTACTTCATGAGTTTGTAGGTTTGATGACACTCCAATTTAGGGTTTAGCTAAAATCACCACATTAAAGACTTTTAATGAGATGCCATGAGAAATCAGCTGAAGTGCCTATATATGAACTAATGCAGTCGGAAACTTTTCAGACATGTATGAGGATTCAGATACAGCGCAGGTTAGCAAAAAAAACAAAAAAAAAAACACACTCTTACGGTCTTGACAGACTTATGGTTCGGAGTCTATCTAACCCCTCTCACGCGTGTCGACGTGCAGTTCCAGTCTTTTCATTTCCCCTTCAGCCGCAGGAAAACCAAACTCAGCTGTGGAAACTAAAAGAGCATAATATGCAACACTAAAGTTTAGCTGTTTTCCACTGGAGGGAGATGGCTAATTCATTAACCAGCTAAAATAATCAGAATTGGTGTAACTGTGTTAGTCAAGAATGATCAGCAAAAATATGTCTTGTACTGCACACAAAACCATTGGTTTCATTTTTATTTGCATAATTCTTTTAATTATGCTACTGTGAAGCATAATTAATTCATGTTTTTTTTTTTTACATGAATGGCCTATTTGAGTCACAGTAGAGTCCAATTTTTCTTTTATTTTTTTCTTTGTTAGAAAAAATATCAATATATTTTGTAAAATATTTAGTTTTTTTTTTCTCTTAAGCAATGAAACCATATTTTAAAATTTGATTTTCATATTTCGCCAGGTTACGTTTTGGACGGTGAAATTAACTATTCCCTGTACTGTATAGTCCTTTTGAAAGTTTCAGTTATTCATTTTTCTTCATTCATTTTCAGTTCAGTTAAAATTATTATTGAAGAACCTGGATTTACATTTCTGGACTACAGCTCTTTACATTTGCTTTCATTTCCAAGTCATAAGACTTTAAGGCTAATTTAGTTTTTTGATGACATATTTTAATAATTCTTTACAAAAAAAAAAAAAAAAAATGAAACGAGATGAAAGTGTATTCGGTAACACCGCTCTGTTGCAAATGTGACCATTGACTGTTTGTTCTATTCAGCCTGAAGCATCCATAGAGATTTAAAAAAATATATATCCTGATTGAAAGTTTTTAGGGGGAATAAAACAGAAACAAGAAAATAAATGTTTTCCCTTTCTGTGGACCAACAATACCACACATCCCTGAAAACTGAGAGCAGGCCAGACTTTAGTACAGTCAATATGCATAATGTATTTATAACAGTGTAGCTGTTCAAATGCCCCGAGGTGAAGCTCTAATGAGCCACACATCGAATCAGTTGACAGGGGAAAGCCTTTGGGGTGGAACTCTGTACTGCACCGCTGACTCTTTTGCATCTTTTTATCGCTTCTTTCTTCTAGTTTATGTGTGGTACTGTAAGTCATCTGGTGGGTGGATTCATATACTGTTCTATGTGCTCATAGTCCCAAATCCTGCAGCTCTGGTGTTTTTACTATCGGTGCAGGTCGACAACGTAGCCCAAAGGTTTATGTGTGGGCTACAGATTCTCAGCTAAACGCAACGAACCAGCCAGGTAAACATACCTTTCAGACTCTATTTTAAGAAAACACACCATGAGAGGCTCCTGAACAGCCTTTGCTGAGAAGCTCGCAGCTTCCTGCCCCTCAGGGGAATTAATTACAACAGGGAGAGATTTCTGAAAATGATTGTTTTCCTCACCATTACTCCCTAATCAAAGGTTCTCCGGCTTAGTAATCTCGACAGCAGCGTTGTTATCTGTCAGTCAAAAAAGGTAAAGCAGGGAGGTCACACCTACACACAAGGAAGGATTAAAAACATTATAGCTACCTTTGAAGTAAGGGAGCGAGAGGAAGTTCACATGGGTTCATGTTTTTCTACACCCCTACGTTCCCAAACCACAGGCGAAAGACACTATACGCTGGAGCTGTTCATGCAACAACCGGGGGTTTAAACAGCTACCAGTTTGAAAAATGGCCTCAGTTGGTAAACTGCTACTCCTCGGTCGTTAAGACAGAACAAACAGGGGAAAGGGAAACGCAGAATTTGTGAAGCAATAACAAACTTGCATGCTTTTGCGTGGCTACATTTCTCTTAGCTACAGAAAAGTGTGTCTTCTCCCATGAGTCAACAGTTGCTCCATGCACTGAGTTAGTGGATTTAAGAATAAGTACCTTTCCCCCATTGATATCACCAATCATGCCAGAGCTCCTGTTTTGCACATTGTTACAGAGACCTTTGGTTGTAACCTATTTTCTTGGCACATAGCGCCATTTTATAGCATGATCAAATAACCTTCAGTTCTAAAAAATGTCTATCAAACATTACTTAAAAGAAATTTATCTTTGCAATTTGACACCTTGAAATTTTCCTGTCTCTTTAAGAACCTCCTACTCTTTCCGATACTCCTCCTTCAGCGTTTAGGCGACACCCAGAATGGCTGCTACTGGATAATCAAGGACTCATCAAACATGTATGACTGATTCAAAGCAACACTCCAGGTACAGTTTTGTTGAGGGAACAACAATGTAACATGATGTAAAAGGCAAGTCAATTTTACATAATGCTCCTTTGTTCTCCTAGATGTCAACAGTATATCAACATTTTCTTGGAGATTATCTCTAGAATTTGTAAGTTGAAAGGATGGGATTGCTTTTCAGCAGCCATGACTTCAACCCCATTGAACACTTCAATTATCTGTTTGCCTTATCAACAATATTAGCACTACTGCCTATGTCTTAGCACAAGACAGATGCATCACTGTGGAGAACAGTAGATGGTAACCAGAACCTTTACTTTTAAGCACTGTTCTGCTTATGAATGTTGTATTTAATCTTTTGTTGGACCTCATTGTGTTGGTTAATAATCCAAAAATTACAGACACTTAATGATGGCTTGACTTTTTGAAGAAGTACACTATTGAGTGAGATGCCGGCTTAATGTGGGGTGAGTTTATACTTTATTGGTATTGGATCATTGCATCAATATTTGATTCACGGTGGTGTAATTAAATTAGAATATGACCGAGTGACGTTTTCAGGCCCTTGTGGTAAGTACGATGATTTTCTAGTGCTAACAAAAAGACAATATATGTAAGATAAGAATATTGCATCAGACTCTCAATAAAATAAATGAATGAATGTAGAAATGTGGGGTAAATGTAGACTATATTTTCAAAAGGCACTTTTCATATCCAAGAAATAAACCGTATATTCTAATGTGTGTTAGCTGTGGTGCTAATTCTGTATATGTCCAAAATGTCTGTGGTAGCCCAGTTTATCTTGTGATCAAATGATGTGTGCTCCAGAGTTAAATACATCATAAGACAAGAAAGGAACAGGTTTTGTGGATTGCATATGTGGCGATAACCTTTTTATAGCTAATGATAAAGTTTCTCCATTTGTTCTATATATTCCGCACCAATAAATCATCCACATTCTGTGTTGGCATATGACAGAACTGTGCTGACGCTGTAGAAGATTGATAGGGATCATTTCCTTTTCAGGAAAGCTGTTCTCTAAAAAAAAAAAAAAACTGAATAAAATTCAAGTTGCTTTTGTAGACATCAGATGTCAATGAACCTAAATGACAATGATACATATGAACATTAAAGTCCTAATTAAAAGAAATGTAGTTAAATGACGCTGCACGTAATTAACCTATTGGGAAAGCGATTGTCCTGAAAATGTATTTCTGCTCATTTGTGTTACAGTGAGAATGTTTGTTCTACTGACTGTCTCTACATGTATTAACTACTCTTAGTGTGGAAAATCCCATTTGTTTTTCTGATACAGTATTCAGCTCAGTTTCTGATTTTGTTAATTCCCATATAAGAAAATTCATATTTTTGCAATTTAGTGATACATTCACTTTCAGTCCAAGATATTTAACTTGCTGCCTCATTTAAAGCAAATGAATCAGTAAATCAAAACGCTGCACAAATTTTGTTTGTGTATGTATTTGACTAAAAATCGTTTTTTTCCCTCTATATTCGTTCATTGCATGTCCTTCTGAAAAGTAAAACCCGACCCATTGTTCCATCTTTTTCATCTAATCATAATAATAAAGAGCTTTAAGCAGATTTTTTTTTTTTTACAGAGGTCAAGAGCTTTTTAATTCTAACTTTATGAATAAATGATAAGTCTCTCTGATATCGCTTTTCACGCTGTCAGAGCAGCACAAACCCATTAGAAATACTGACCATGAGTTACGAGTTATGGCCCCCACATAAGCTTTTACCAAAGGAAAAAAAAAAAAAAAGAAAAAAAATGGTTTTACTGGTCACAGCATCATTTTTGGGATGTCATGTTTCGCAACACAAAAGATGTACACCTGGAAGAGATCATCCTGCTGAGTTACTGTTGGTCCAACCACCATTGTGAAACACTCCAAGACAAGAAGAGCTTGTCCTTATTGGAAAATGTAGGACCGGTAAAAAGAACCAGGAATTTAAAAAAAAAAAGAATAAAAAAAACAAAAATTTTGCCTGTTAGTTTTGGTCCCATCATGCAAATGCAGATTAAATTGTCCGTGTGTGCATGATTTCATCAAACCTGACACATTACTTCACCAAATGGTGAGGCGTAGTGAGGCGATTATGATGCTAACAATGTTCATTTAGGGTTTTCTCACGCCTTACCTTGTGGTGTTCTCTGTCAACAGGGAATCAAGAAAGTTGTACAAGGAACCAACCACAATGCTCCTCTCCACAACGTCAGAAAATACACTTGTCCGTCCACTTTGCTACATGTAAACATTGCTCACAAACATCAATCTTCAGGGCCAGGAATCAGATGCTAACAACGGCTAATAACCACTAACAGCTGTTATCTACTCAAGCAGCATTTTCTGAAATACTTGTTAACTTCCTGCCAATTCAGTCTGCTGGGCAAATCTATCTTAACGAAATATGTCTTTAGTCTAAGTTTATTAAAACAACTTAAACTGTGACGTCTTTTCCAGCGAGTCTTCATGGGTAAAATCTTAGCTTGGATTGTGACAGGCTAATCTACAACGATGTCAATTTATCAGAAACTGATCGGCTTTTTATGAATTAATATTTTTTTCTTCTTTTAAAATGCACATTTTTAATGTGAGGACCTTTTGAAATAATTTTTATTCTGAAATTCTACTTTTTTGTTGTCGTTTTCTGAATTTCTCATTGCACAAAGTAAAGGTCTTCTATATAAAAACACTTAAAGTGTCCCGTGAAACTTCAGCAGTTTAACATAATATGAGCAAAACTTTGAAACTGCCAGCTAAAATAATATTTTTGCATAGCTAAAAATCTATCTGTTGTGTATCAGTGGATCTATCACAATTTAAACATAAATATAGTGTCTATTCCTCTATCTTGACGGAGAAATTAAATAGACATTTTTCGTCAATGAAATAAAATACCCCTATGAACTTTATATCCCCTTTTTGTTTTCTGTTAATTTCAGCTACATAATTATGAGTACCAATGTAGTAACATTTGGAAAGTTTTTTTTTTTTTTCTTTCAGGTCACTGACCGTTTCTGCACTTTATTATTTTACACACCCGTAACTTTGCCAAAATCCCATTAACACTATCTTTCCCTCTATTTTAACAATGCGACGAGGACAGTTTGATGCCTCCATGCAGAACCAATTAGCCACCCGACCTAATCGGTGGAGGGAATTTGAATAACTCTGTTTGAATCTGCGGCGTTCTGCACGTACTGTGAGGTGGCCGCGTCTGATTACTTTGTGCGGCTGCTTCCAGCAGAATCAAACTGCCACAATGAGAGCAACGAGATAAGCGTCACCAAAGGTTGATTAGTCAAACTTATTGAAGTGTTACGAGGAGGCAAAAAAAAAAAAAAAAAAAAAAAAAAAAAGTAAAACTTAATATTTATGAAACATATTTGGCTGAAAACCCAAATTTACTTTTACATTTGTTGTAAATTCTGATTTTACCATATAAAATTCACCATTACAAGAAGTCTAAAGATACATTCTGTGAGCGTGAGATGTTGTAAATATGACTTAAAGAATGACTATTTGTGTTTTCACTGTGGTTTCCTTTTGTCCTCTATGACTGCATCGACATCTCTGGGGTATTATATTGAAGATGCACAAGAAAGCAGCCATGTAGGTCACAAAATTAGGCCTTCCGTTCTCGTCATGTACTTTGTAATGCGTAAAACAGCGGATTTGTGTGACTGCTGCAGGAGTATGTCACACAAATGACATGACAGCAGCAAAGCTCAGAATATGGTGGCCACGCAAGGATAATGTGCAAAAAAATCAAATCGAATGCATGCTTTCAGGAAGAAATACACACCGAATTGTACCAGTTCTGGACATGATATTTACCTTCTCCACCATTAATTTTGAGCCTCGGTATCCATCATGGTTTGTGGATCGTCAGCCATTTTCTGGCTCAGACATGTAAGATAAAGAAGCTGCTTTCCTCTGGGGTAGAGAATGTCTGTTTATTGCCGAGTTGCGAAATGGTTTACCAGAACTTCTCGTAAGCCCGTCTGCACAGCCTCTCTGAATTCCTTGCTGCGGTCTCTCTGGTCACTGGCTACATGTCTGGCCAAAGCCGGCAAGTAGCGCTACCCCGCACGAGTAGCGCTACTTTATTTTATTTTAAGTAGAAGTAAAAAGTAGTTATCCAAGAAATGACTCAAGTAAGCATAAAAAAAAATAGTATGTAACACAAACCAAAGTACTGAGTACTCGATTCCTACAGACACAAATTCTGTACAGGTTCTGATACTTGAAATAATAAAACAAAGAAAATTAGTCAAAATTAATAATTAATGCATTACTATAAAATAAATTTGTGCAGAGGAAGCACGCTGGTCCAGATCTGTTTTACACAATGTAAAACTTTCAAAATCAACCCTAAATGTAGGCAATGTGTAAATTAAAGAACAATGCGAGAGTACTTCCTATGACACTACCTTGTTTCATTTGTAACGCCCATGAATATCTGAACTAAACCTCAGTATGTCTGTAAACAGAAATGTCTATTTTAAGATTTTAATTTTAAAATCAAGTATTTGCTTAGTAAAAAAAAAAAAAATGACTCGCATTCTTTGAAACATTTATTTTGTTTTAGTTTAGTGCACTGGTCAGTGACTGCACAGTGAGTGATATTCAGTTTAATATGAACCAGTTAATAGTAATAATAACAATAATAATAGTAAAAACGTGCTTTAAAGTGTTAGTTTTAGGATGTGTACATTTATGCAAATACATTTCTGTTGTTTTTATTGCATTTCTTCTTCCATAATACAATTGGCATTCAGTTGCTCTATATGCGTTTAATTTTGCTCTCGGTTTTAATATCAAAAAATTTCATTATTTTTAAAGAAAGCTGAGCAGATATTTAGGTCCTTAGTCATCAGAGTTAATAAATAAACTAAGTAACTTAAAGTAAGCGTGGAGTCGAAATGGCTTGCTGTATTAAATAACGGTTTTATGAATGTATATTAAAGTTTTTACAGACAAAAAGACATTTGCAGTTTTGTTTTCCGGGCCATCAAGCTGATACAAGAACAGAAATACAAAGTTTCCTGCTGATAAAAAAAATAAATAAAAAAAAATCTTCCTGAAAACCTTTCATTCCACGAATGAAGGATTTGATGAACCGTCTGAATTAATTAGCCACCAATTTTATGTGGCGGATTTCAAAAGAGTCTTGTCGCCGTCTCGCTCGCCGTCGCTCGTTCTGCGAGAGGTGTCCTCCTCTCCCCCGCACACTTGCAAAAGAAACTCACTGCGAGCTCTGCTTCTGAGGTTATAATAGGCAGCATGGAGGGTGGCATTGGACTCAGAATGGGATGACGTGGGAGGACTGCATGCGTCAGAAAAAGGATGAGAGTGCGAGTAAGTCCGGGAAAAAAAAAAAAAAAAAAAAATCAACCACCTTCCTGCTCTTATATTGCTCACCCGGTTTCTTCTGATCAGGCAGCGCTGGGTGACAGGCTTAGTGGGAAGCAACTGTGCAAGCTGTGGAAGCTCACTGCTGAAGCACAAGGCTACACAGATACACATTTTGCTCTTCTAAAGGCTCCTGCTCTCTTCAGAAAGATGAACGTGCACGCAATCCAAACGAGAGGGTTTCAAGGCACCGAGTACATATATATATATATGTGTGTGTGTGTGTCTTAAATAATACAAAATGTGGGAGAGTTGAAACACACAAAAGTGGATTTCTCGCTGAGTTGTGAATTCATCCCCATGTGGAGCTAATCATCCTGTGTCCTTATGTGCTCTCTCACACACACACACACACCTAGAACTTTCGTCCAACCTAATCGTCTGAAGCTGGGATAATCTTGGGGTAATTTTCACAACATGAATAAAGGTGTCTGAGAAGAAGAGTGGCAGTTTAAAAAAAAAAAAAAAAGTCAGATAAACTGTGAGATAAGTTCATGGAAAGTAACAGACCCAACAAATGATTTTGTTGTTAAGTCTTGGTTCTAAAATCAGTCTGGTTTTACTGAGATACAATCACAAAGTAGGTCTCTTCCTCAAGGCGGGGAGTTTAATGTACACACTCGGAATCGGTGTCAGGATTGGATCGTGGTGAGATCAGTACTTTAGTTTCAGATTCTCCCTTGAAATTTTGTTTTATTGTCGTGTTTGCACCTAAATATCAGAAGTTTGATGACAAGTTTTAAAACAAAAAGTCCCATTTTCTGTATTGTACAGTCTGCAAGTCGAATAATAAGATTGTTCAACATGAATTCATTATTTCAGTTATGCATTCTTTAATCTTCACTAGTCCAAGAAATCATGTGCCTGCCTTATTTTTTTACTTGCAGCAAGTGTGTGTGCCAATACACATCAGTTGGATAAATGATACGTTTAAAATTTAATCACATTAATAGCTTATGGTGATTTTGTCCTAATCCCTTGCTGACACATACATCAACTCTGATTTGATGGCTGAAACTGCAGCACATAGTTCTGAAAAAAAAGGGAAAAAAAGGGAAAGGAGTCATTCTCAAGAGGATAACGGATCAGAGTTCTTCATCTTTCAACCAGAAAAGTTGTAGCACCATTTTTTTTTTCTTTAACACTTTTTTTTTCCTCTGGTTTGTACACTAGTACATAGCCCTGTAGTTGGGGAGTTCTTATTTACATCGATAATTGGTAACAAGTGTTGCTGATTGATGTGACTAAATGATTAAAAGTGCATCTCATGAATTTCTATCACACACAGTATTCTCTGATGTGTTACATTGTAAATAAAAGGTTGTGGAAGTCTGAATCCCTCAATAGGTTAGTACATAAATGACTTGCAGCCCCAGCATCAACATCTTGTGTATCTCGCATAAACTGAGTAGCCTGATCTGTATAAAAAAATAAAATAAAATAATAAAAAAAAAAAAAAACAACTGCGTTTGGCTTTTTGAAATCAGAGTGTACTAGTTTCGGAGAACACTGTATAAATGAAATCCATGCAAGAAAATAAGACACCCTCCGAGATGGAGTCTGGAGTCTGCCACAGTCTTGACATGCTCAACACAATAAAAGGTACGACAAATGTTTCAAGTTCCTAAAAGGATGCTTTTCGCAACCACAGGCAAGCGGTACAACACGAGCCAACATAATCGCTCCCGATACCAGTAAGGAGTTATACATAGTCTCTTTTTTTTCTTGTGAAAACATCATAATCCCTGGTGAACGCAAATGTTATTTCCATAGTGACAGAATCAAAAGTCTTCCAGGTCATGTACGATAAGTTGGCGTGTGCAGTTTCCCGTTCTGAGCTGGTCATCTGGGTCTTTCAAAAAAGGGAGTGCAGTTTCACTCTTTTACTACATGTCCAAAGCAGGAAATTCATCTATTAGTTAACATGATTTTTTTTCTCTTTTGTTTTTCATGGAAAGCATTAACCTATTGAACAGTTTGGCCACTACTTTTTTAGGCAATTACAAAACCAGACATCTTTGACTTGAATTTATGTGGCACGATTCACTTCCGTCGGAGGATGGACTGTTAACCTGTCCATGTCTACCAGGCGCATGGAAATGTCTTTTTCATATACATAAATATCCAGAGAGGACTACAGATAAACTCATGCAGTAACTTGCAGTAAAAAAAAAAAATCCAGTAACATTTATTTGTTCATCTTTTTCCCGCACTGCACACTTGTAAACAGTCTTCTCACCCTTTGCCTTGCAACTCCAAGCCTCGAACCCGATTTGTTTTCAGTGGCTTAGGCTTAAGTTAAAAAAGTTCCCTGCTCTTCAAGGCTGAGATTTTTCAGAGAGACATCTTGAAATGAAGGATTGGGGAGCTGTGTTTGCAGCTACACATACAAATACAAAAAATAAATAAATGAATACATTTTTTTAACACATTGAAGCTACTAAAAAAATAAAGCCAAAATATTACATTTAAATGTTAAGTATCCCCAATAAGCATGCAAAAAATCATGATACATGTTACTAATAATATAATATGCTTTTATAAATCAATATAATGCACATTTTTTTGACATCAGAAGAATGCTTCCAAAAAAATTGCTGATTTTTGTTGTTCTTTAGGTTTCATGTTGAAAGACATTTTTCATTTTACCAGACCGCTTCATCTGATGAAGGGATTTTAACATTCTGGAGAGACGTCAATATGTGGAGGGGGGGGGAAACGATTATGGTGATGGCACGGAGCCCCTCCAACTTCAAAGACAAAGCTGATATAAATCATTAAAATACCAGCAGAAATTTGCAACAAAAAAAAAAAAAAAAAGTTGCTCTGTTTTTAGAAGACGGGGCTGATTGTTGTAATACCAACAAACATGTTTTCTCTCTGTTTTTACTGAGAAGGGAATGAATAATTAGCAACATGTCACTTTTTAAAATAAAATCCAAACAAAGACTTATTTTCAAAAATCACACTGTTACATTGTTTTATTTTCTTTTGAGAAATGCCCGTTTCATTCCCTCCCCTTCTGTCTGTCTATCTGTCCACTCTGAAATTACTCGTCTCTCCATCTTGCTGTAAGCAGTTGACTTTGTCTGAAATGTAGCAGTGATGGAGAAACTTTTATAAATGAAATGAAGATACTAAACTCACAATTAAAAGGCCGGGACTTACTGGGAATCTTTGAAAACGTCCAACACGTCAAGTTTATATCACAGATTTTCCTCTCTCCACTTACTCTGTGGTTTTATTTTTGGCATTCTTCTTTCTCTGTGTTTCCTGGAGTAGATTTCTAGAGTTCTCACATGTTTTCACCTCATGCAGTCTTGGTGAACACTGGGCCACTTACGCTGGGGCTTTGTAATTGTAATTTAATTTTTGCAACTGAGGGACATTGCCTCAGTTAATCCAAGTGTACGGGAACATCATTAGTGCTTAGAAAAAAAAAAAAAAAAAAAAAAAACAGGAGCCCGGGATCACTCCCACAAGAGTGAGGAGAAAGTGAAAACACAGGGAAATTGGGACAGACTGCTAATGAGGCCAGCTGCAAACAGGAATGCCTCCTGATGTAATTTATGGAGTGTAGACTTTGGGGGGGTTGTGTGTTCAGGGTTTGAGGTAGCTAGCAACAAAGGAAAGGAAGCTCCACAGCGGTACTAACGTTAGATTGTCCTCAAGCTCACTCTGTTCCTTGAGGAACCATTTAACAATGGAGAAAACTTCAGTGCAATTTGAGGTAGTTATTTCAGACGGCGTTAAATTTAGGATCCCAAAGGTGCAGAGGAACGGCGGAACGTACAACGACGCCTGTGGTTGCAAGTTAACAAACATAAGAGGCAGGTTGAAAAATCAACAGAAGCAGAAAAGTTTCTTCCAGCTTTGAATTAGGTTCGTTTACGTGGGGCTGAGGTGGAGGAGAGCGTGGCTGATCCATAAACACGCGGACGTAACTCCGGCTGGAAATGTGAGGGATATTCTTCTTGGGTTGTTTTCGGTGAAATGTCTTGTGTTATACTTTGGTTTTCAGTGGATTTTTTCCTCCCTCGTTTTTTTCCCCACTGCTTCCAAACAGTTAGTAGATCTTTCTTTTCATTTTCTTTAATTTGGGATGTAAATTTGGCAACTGAGTCGATGATCCTTAAACCATTAGACTCACTTTACTCCTCATCCATTTTTTTGTATGTCAAATAAAAACCCAAACGCCCATTCATATGGAATGAAATAAAACTTATTCATATTAACTGTTTATCAGCCCTTCTGATTGTGCAATATTGATACCTAGTTTCACAAAGTTCTGAACAACCTCAAAAGCTCTCAGCTGGCTCACTTTGTCCTTTCACTTGGTTCAATTTATCCCTGAGGTGGGACAAGACGAGCTGCAAGATTGCATATTTCATTTGCTTTTAATCCTAGATGTGTTCTTATTATCTCTGCTGTTAAAATATGCTGAAAAATTGGCTGATTTTTTTCTTTGTAGACATACAATTTGTTTTTGCCTAAAAATATTAGATGATTAAACCCTCTCTCTTCTACTCGCTACCTCTCTTCGAAGATGACGCTCTAGGTCATACGCTCTTCCGAAAAAATAAAACAAAAACACACACCTGATGTCAAAATTCCACGGCACAAAAGCCCAAATAACTCCCACGGTGGACCTGATTTTTACAACAGGATTTGCTTGTGGAACCGAAAGTAAAGGGAGTTACGAAAACGCCTCACGAGCACACGTCACACCCACACACACAGGGGTATAACGCGTTGAACTCTCGTGGGAAGGGAGGCAGTTCCAGCTCAGGGAGCTGCGAAGGCCGACACTCTGCAGAGCCTACTTGAAGCACTGCAGCAGAGGCCAGCAGCATACAGATTATCAAGCTTTTTTCCACGGGTGTCTGCTTTAAAGGCCAGGTGAAGGCTGCTGTCTACTGTATGTATTTTCGGGGGAAAGGGGCAAAAGGTCGGGACATGCTTCCGCGGGGCTACATGAGCAGATGGTGTTTTCGGCTGCGAGGAGACCCATGTGTGCAGAGGAGAGGACGGACTGGAAGCAGCAGAGTGGGGTTGCGAGGCACCGGAGACAGCAAGGAGACTGATAAGCAAAGCTATCTGAAATCAGTGCACAACTCAATTTCGGTTTGGAAGTTTTTATTTGGAAGGACAAGTTGACGCGTTCAGCGCTGGCGCATCCAGAGATAAGTTAAAAGTAAAATTAATAAGGTGTGTGTGTGTGTACATTACCAAATCATATCTCCAGTTGGATTTCATATAGATTGTGTTGACACACAGCAACTTAAAAACATGCACACTGCCAGTTCTATGTAAAAAAAACCAAAAGTCACTGGTTTGATTTGAAACCAAAATGAAAGAAAATGTGATCCTTGAGACAATGTGCATTTAAAGCTTCAAGGAAAAAAAAAATGGCAATATTATGTTTGTGTGAAATAGTTTCAGAACTGTGGACAGCAACATGCTGGACTGGCACTTTTGTGTGCTTATGTTGTTTTCCTACAGCTTAATCTTTGTGAGAAAACATTTGCAAATGGCTGACTTTTATCTCAGAATCTTGGATCAACAGTTCAACATTTACAACGGTTTGCAAATCATAAAATGTTTATACTTTTCTTCTTTTCTGGCTTTAAGACGACTTTAGATAGAGCCAAACATAAAGAAAAAATAAAATCCAGTATGTCGAAAGGTCAAACCTGGAATGAACGGTGCTTAGTTGATCCAGACTCTTCAAAGCACCAATCTAGTTGGTTAATCCTATGCAATGTAATAAAACAATCTAAATAAATGTTTCAATAATTCAATCATTTGACACATTCGCTGGTACAGGATGAACAGCTTCACCAAGAGGACATCGGTACCGACAGAACATCTGGAGAAGGAACATTCTGAAGGAAGCGCAATCAAACACGTTGACTCGTCTGTCTTTTTAACTCATTCATTTCATTGCTTCGGAGGCCAGTGCATGATGAGTCATCCTGGCTTGTGCATTAGAGTATCCTAAAAGCAGATGCTATTAGTCACGTCACTGGCTTTCTGACAAGTAAGTGGGCTTTTTCACTGCTCTTTATATCATGTTTAAAAGACCAAAAATGTTTTTTTGTTTAGATGTAACTTTGACATGGTCAAATCCCAGTGATCATTTCATAGAGGTGAACTCTAATTAGTGCAATTCTGATTAGAGAGCAGAAAGACCTTTTACTTACTCAGTAGCAACACCCTGTTGTAGATTGTGGCTGTATCCCAAATATATTTGTTCAGCGTGAAAGTAATTGCGACCCTACTAAACTCTCTGTACTTACGAAATATCTTTTTTACTGCTAGCTCCTTATTTCCCCTTATTTCTCCTCCACATTCATTGCATACGTTAACAGTACCTTCCCTCAAAGATCCAAACTTTTTCTCCTGGGCACCCCCAGTGGTTTCCAAACATTTTCTGGGCCCCCCCTATGAATTAAAAATAGGGAGAGTTAGGCTCTGGCTGTCTGATTGAACGATATACAGGGACGAAGGGGTACGGGGGGGGTGGGGTAAAGAAACTATTAGAGACTCCGTTATACTCTTCCATCCACTCAAACCCCCCCAGTGCAAACAGCGTTCATCGTTTTTTTTTTTTTTTTCCATTCATCCATTCCGTTTCCCACGGCATGGATGATCCTCAGAACTCTGGCACTATGTAGTGTAGAGAGAAGCCCACTTGGCTTGGTCTTCTACTCCAGAAGACAAAGTTAAGACTCCGCAATGACTGTTCACATTCTGCTAGAGATTTCTTACATACTCAAACTCAATCATTATCCAGTGAGTAAGAACCTTTAGGAGTTTAAGTGGTCTGATGTAGAGGGAGTTTTACTCATCCTCAAGGATCAAGAAAGTCTGATGAGGACAAAGGAAACACCAGAATCATCTTCTTAGGGCACAAGTAAAGACGGGCAGTTTATCAGGTAGAGTTCTGGGGCCAAATCTGATTGCATACGATTAGGGATGGATATAAAAATGTCACATTTGGATGTTACAATGTGATTCAAGGCAAAGTTTACCTGTCATTGGCTTCAATCCAGAACATTGAAGGTTCTGGATTGGCTGCTTTAGTCTCCTGACTTTGCCTTTGATTATCATTTAGTCTGGTGATAGACTACTGACAACCCAAGAACTAACAGGAAATGGAAGTATTTGCAAAGAAAAGCTGTCGGTTTTACTGTCTAGAAAACAAAAAACACAACTTATTCACAACTACTGCTAAACTCTGTAGACGGGGGCGATACACTGAAGTAAGAACCTGACCGTGTAAATGTTTTGTCAATTATCTCCTTGAATACCTTTTCTCTATCGTTGATTCAACCACATATGTCAATAAGGAGAGCAATTGTTTCATTGATTAATTCATTTGTATTTTATTGATTTTAGTTACAAAATATTTTTGCCATTTTGATGCGTTTCCAAATGTCCGATACCTAGACTTGCTTTCCTTTACTGATCTTGTGTTTGACGGTTTGTTTAGAATCTCGCTTTGGATTTTTAATGTCTAAAATTAGCACAAGATGTCCTTAAAGGTAAAATAAGTAGTGACTGATAAATAATACTAAAAAAAACAAAACAAAAAAAAACATAATTTGTTAGGTGTGGTCTTCATAACCTTTTGAATCCGTCTATGTCCCTGTGTTTGTTCAGTTACCATGGTCACAGATGTGGAGGGGGAAAAAAAAAAAAAAAAAAAAAACTGTTTATTTGCTTTCAGATACAGTGCTCATCTTCTGCTCTGCAGAAACACAGCACATGGCTCTCCACTATATTAATTCCAAGCTGTGGTTGAACGCAGATAATATATCTTTCTCCAGACACCTCCACTGTCTCTTTTCATGTTAGGTGGATGCCTTGAAATAGACCAATGATCTGTCCAGTGTATATGTCGCCTGTCGCCCAAAGACCACTGGAGACAGGAAGTAGGCATGCCTGCAAGGATAGCTGTGAATAGACAAGGAGGTGATGAAGATCTTGCCCTCTCTTGTTTTTTTATTCAGTTTTTCATTCAAGTCCTGTGAGTCAACATTTATTTTTTGTCTTTCTGTTCCCCACAAAGTGTTCAGCTTACAAACTACCAAGCCTATGTGCCCTTTGGTAACCTAATTCCTTGTCTTAGTAGATTTATTGCCCCATATCTTTCACAGACCACTGTCAGATCTCTTTTCTTTATCAGTTTGTGCATATTAATTTGAGGTCAATGTGCTCCCCAGAAGACCCAACATGTCGAAGGAATCAGTAGACGGATGATCGAATACTAGCAAAGCAAAATTATTCCCATTCCTGCGGTGGATGGCAGTGGTCCTGACTGAATGTGTTGCACAATTCCGAAGCAGAAAAAGAATTAAATATTATTTCTATTTCAATATTTCTGGTGCAGTACTTGTATATGTAGCCTCCAAAGTTTTGTCAAATCATATTTTGCAGCATCACGGTAGATATAACATCTTCAAAGATTTTTGGTGCATATATCCACCGGTTTTAGTTCACAGTCATTTTAGATGGACAGAATTTTCTAATATTTTCACATGTACTCACTTGGCTTCAGGTTCTGCTTTTGACTGGCTCAGTACAATACACCTAGATCGTTCCACTGTAGCGCTGGTTGTATGTTTAAAGCAGACTTGCCAACAGCTCTCTCCCCTCTCCAGCATCCCGACCAGTTTTCCCATCCTCGCTAAAGAAAATCTGTGCAGCTAATCAAATTTATTCTCGAGTTTCTATCATGCAAACAACATAACTAGCTGGACTTTTTCCTGCTTGATTATCTTGGCATGTTCTGTTTTGCACTTTATTTATTCTGTACTTTATTAAAAAGGTACGTTCACTTTTTTAATAAAATACTTCAACCCCTTTTGAAGGCTGATAGGCATTATTTTGAAAAGTCAGAATGACTATAATCTGGCAGAAAAACGAGAGAAGATTCCACACTCCCACCCTTGAGAAATGGTTTGAACAATACATTTCATGCCAGATAGCACTATGTCTTACCTAATAACATTGGAGACACGCTGAACAAAATATACAAAAATAACCATGGTTAGATACATACTATTTTTTTTCATTATCAGGCATCTCTAAACTCTACCCAGAATACTGGATTCTGCGTAGTGTTTTAGTTTTCCTCCACACATAGCCATTTGCATGTTCATTTCTATGTCCATTTTATGGCAAACTGCACATGGGACTTCTTATGAATTTCTCTTCAGTAAAGAGCAGATTTGTGAAGAGTAAACCAGTAGTGATCCTTCACACAGACTGAAAAGTACTCTTGGAGGAGGATGTTTTTAACTTAACCCCAATTCAAACTTCGCCCGTCTGCTGTGTTCCCTGGACCATGTGATCCTATCTGATGGCTCATTTTCTCAACAAACCTGTGAGGCGTTGAGGGAACAGCTGGCTTTATGCTGATATTAAATTACGTTGATATACCATTTACTAACGAGGCGACTGCAAAAGTGTGTTTTTTTTTCACACGAGCATCTTATGACTCATTGTTAAACGTTATGTTTGGCATCACGGTAGATATTAATGTACAACATTGACATTCTCAGAAACATAAAAAAAAAAAAAAAATAGATGTAAATATGTCATGAAATGCGGTGAAGAGGTGGTGAGGATGACGCTGAGGACCCAGGTTGGAATGAAAGAATGATGTTTTAATGATGAAAATACAACTCCAAAGTCCAGGCAGCACAGATTGAGAGGGAGGCTAAAAGCTCAAACTCTGGTAGCAACTGGTTACAAAATAACTGGCAGCAGACAAGATGTCAGACTTGACAGCTTGACAAGACAGATTAGACACACTAGACAAGGACCCGACACAAGGAACACAGGTGGGATTAAATACACAGAAGGTAATCAGGGAAACGAGACACAGCTGGGAACAATCAAGGGGTTGACAGGTCAACACAGAGACTCACTAGACACAGAAACCTAAAATAAACACGGAAAAACTCAAATCACTACAAAATACTAATCACCTTTTTCATTGCTATTGTAATGGAATCTCTATGTTGCACAAACAAAAAGCAGAATGCACAGGTTATAGTGTTGCATGTAAATTCACAAACCTATGCCCAGACTTCATAACATGTAATCTGACAATAATAAATGAGTGTTCCTCTATTTTTGTAACTTTCAAATTGTCCTCTTTTCATTTTCTTCTCTTTGTTTTGGATAATCTAGCCTGTGCTTCACAAAAATACATGTCAGTTGTAAACAAAAATAATAGAGCTGTCACAATAACCTTTTTGTCAATAACCCTAAGAAAGTATTCTACAAAATGTATGTGTGTGTTTCCTATTGCACATATGTACATGTGTAAAAGTTGCAGTCGGTAACTGTTATTAAAAAAAAAAAGGGTTTTACAAATCTTGAGCTTGAACGCGCTGTGACGGGGCTAGTGTGAGCTAGTGTGAGCAGCGCATACACAAGAGTGAATGACAGTACTAGGACCCTCCTTCTGGCTCTGATTGGTTGTTTCTGCAGGTGGCATTAGAACCACAGGTAGGAGGCATAGGAGACTCATTTTGTCAAAAATGATCCGTCTCATATTGTGCTTTCAAGATACGGTGACAGTTGTAACAGATGTTTTTTTGTATGTGTGTTTTAAAGTTACCTATGCATGTTTAATAGAAAATCAATTACTGACAAAAACATATTTTTAAATCAGCAACTTTAAACTTATATAGTTGTTTTTTTTTTATTATTGAGTTCTTTAAATTTTGCACACTGCACTGTTTGGCAACGTGATTTATGGTGTGTTTGTGCTCATTATGTAATAAAGTATGCAGCAGTAAATTACGTACTCCCATCACAGCTGGAGGTAACCTGTTTCACTCGCTTTTTTTCCCCTTTTATTGTGTGGGATGCATGTTGTTTGGTCACTTTCATCTTTTTTTTTTTGCCTTGTGCTTCATCTGTGTGATGCTGCTCTGCAGCTCTTCATCTCCCTCCACTTCCTTATGATTATATTGATCTTCCACACCACCATTACATCTACCCTGTTGCTTTTTTTTCTTCCTCTTTTCCATTTAAATGTCCCTAATCTTGTCTGTTCTTCACCTTGTCTCTGCCCGACTGCTTGGTCTTTTTTATTCGCACATTACATTTTGTGTCTCCTTACAACTTAATTTCTGTAAGATTCACAATGTTTTTTTTTTGTAGTTATTATTTTAAACCACAAACAAGTAATTATTGTGTATGAGCTTTTCTTTAATAATTTAATAGGTAAACTGGGCTCATGCCTTGCCTGGTAAATTAACGTTTGAGCATAAATGACAGGATGTCTTAAACCATTATTAGGATCTACTGCCATTCATGTTAAATGCTACACTAATAGATATATACTTTTACGGTGTTAACATTCAGTAGAGAGCAAACGGTAAACTTACTTTCTGAAATATGACGCCAAACGATTGAGCAACTGTCATGATTTGAGTTTTTTTGTGTGTTTATTTTAGGTTCTGTGTCTAGTGAGTCTCCGTGTTGTCCTGTCTACCCCATGATTGTTCCCAGGTGTGTCTCGTTCTGTGATTACCCTCTGTGTATTTATTGCCACCTGTGTTTCTGTGTCTTTGTTGGGTCCTTGTCATTTCTGTTTAACCTGTCTTGTTGTTTTCGCTCATGTCCCACGTTTTGACCAGTTGCTACCAGTATCGAGCCTTAGCCTTCCGCTTATCTGTGCCGCCTGGAATTTGGGATTTTGTTGTCATTCTTCGTTAAATCATTACTTTTTTCACTCAAACCCTCAGCGTCTGCTTCACCACCTACTACCGCATTGTATGACAGAAACAGTCCAGTCATTTTCCTCCTGAGCCCACTTTTAACATTCACTATGGGTCAGGAGTGGCTTAACACACAGATTGTGTCCTGAATATGTTTATGTGCAGTGGTCCTTGAAGCACTGACTTCAGCCGTAGTCCATATCTGGTGGATTTTCTGAAATTTATGCTTGGATAAAGCACTCTGTGAACAAGAAGTTGCTTAGCAAATGACCTCTGGAGGCTTAGCCTCCTGCGGAAGGGTTGTCAGCGACCGTGTGCTGAGTCAGCAGTCTTCCCAACAATTACGTAGGCCACAGCACAATGATAAAATCAAATTTCTGTCATAAAAATCCTCATTTTAATCATCTTATTAAATATTCATTAGGGGTTTTCATTAGCTGTTATCAAAATTAAGAAAACAGTCGCTTAAAAGTAATCTATTTAATCTTTTACGCCTTTTTGATTCAAACCACAGAAAAACTAGATTTTCATATTTATTAAAATTCATGTCTTTCATCACATCCATTTATTAAAAAAAAAAAAAGTTTGTGTACAGGATGTGATTCACAACTGACACACACAAACAACCTCTCCTGCTTTCAGATGTTGACATAAACCTCCTAAAAATCAAGCCCTATGTCCAAGCTGCAAGACAGAGACCACCCTTCTTGCCTCAGCGTGTAAACAACTGCTGGGATGGAGCTGAGCATTTAACTGTCAGTGTGTTTGCAAGCTCTGGTATCCCCGTTATCGGAGGTTAAGAGTCCAGATGCAAGCTGCACTCCACTCCCCATCCATGACACAGCAGGACCACTGAACACTCAATCTGTGGACTACGCTGCAATAACGACCTCATGCCAGGGGGGACGAGTGTGTGTCCACGAGTGAGGAGCATGTCAATAAATGTCTTTGGCTGGACGGAGGTAGAGCAGTTAGCCTGGTATAGCCAGTTAAATGTTATAAACTTCCCAAGACCTAAATGTGTTAAACTTTTCCGCTCTGCCCTCACAGTTTTGTCTTCAACATCTAGTGAGTGATGACGATATAGAATTGGCTCCTACTGATCTTGGATTGACAAAAAAGAAAAACAAAACATATTTTATGTGTATAAGTTGACATTTGCACATCTATTGACAGTTGAAGCTAAATGCAGTTGTTGGGTTCAATGAAGTTCTCAAAAGTCTAAAAACAAACTATACATTTCAGAGCTGCATCAGTCAAGCGCATGCATTGACATTGATGATGAAGATGTTGACTTTAATGGTGATATTGGTAGTCTTCAGATCTGAGGAGACTTCAAGTTGCCCATTTGTTTTGAACTGAGAATGAATCATCCATTGGTTATTCTCCACCAAGCAAAGTGCAAGTGGAGCAAAGCAGTGAAAGGAGTTTAGTGGCAGTGGTGGGAAAACCCTCCCCCCCCCATAATATTCCGTCATTTCTGGTCTATGATCATATCAATCTAAAACAAGGTGCAAATGCTTCAAGTAAATCGGTGCTCTTGATGGAGCACTTCCTGCTGCTGCTTTAGTTTCAGCTATAAGGACTGGACTAAGTTGTCACTGTGCTTTCATCAGCATTTATAATCACCAATCTATGCTCTGAGAACTGACAGCAGTTGCACCTGAATTTATCTCTGCCCATCTTGCAGACAGCAGAGTTGGGGGAAACTGTGTCAGGCCCACAGAGTCCCCTCTAGGTCAGGAGTGTTTAAGTCCAGTCTTCGAATGCCAATGCACTGCAACTTTTATCTGCAGCACATTGACCTTAACCGTTTGCTTCAGGTGTGCTTCAACATACCTTAAGCAAATGGTCAGATCATTAGCAGGACTCTGGGGAACTTGAATACATGCTAAAGAGTTAATTAAGCCATTTGATTCAACTGTACTGGAACAGGGACGGGCAGGACTCCGGCACTCGAGGACTAGTCTAGTGCTGTACTGGAAGGTCATCTGTATTAAATAAATGATACCATCCCACGGATGCGATTGTATCGTGACTCAAACATGGCTAGCAGGCTTTGAGCCTGACATGTCTGTTCTAGTAGGTCATGTCGGTCATGCAGAGTACAGAGCGGGCTTCACATTCCCAGGATCATTTTAGAACTAATCTACCTTTCAGTGAATGAAAAAAATATATAAATACTTGTTCACTTTGAACAAGGCTGACCTGTAGCTATTGTTGGTCGTTAATGTGCTGTGCTTTTTTTTTTTTTTATCCTGATTATAAACCTTTAGTAGTGAGAGGTTATGAGTAGGTAAGCTGCTTGCTCTTTTTAATCAACAAATGTAAGGCATTTGGCTGTATCCTGCTGAATGTCACCTTCTGTTTTTAAGAGAAAGCCAAAGCTGTTTGTCAGTCTGATACAAACAATGGATAACAAAATTATAGCTTCATGTAGAAGACTGAAGTTGGCTTTTTTTTTTTTTCTTTTGCACCCTTTTTATTTTTCATGGGACTTGCGTCTTTCCGCTCTCGACGTTCTTTAGTAGCAGAGGCATCACTTAAAAATAAACCTGTGAATGAGTTTACTAAAAGCACATGGTGAGTGGTGTCAAAACCCAAGATCGTCCCACTTCCCCATGCTGGAGATTTTAGTTTAACAGTAGCACTAAATAAAGTTACCTTTTAAAATTAATCACACAAGTGACATCAAGACCCAAAAGTGGACTTACTGTTCAATAAAATCAATCTGGTTTTGTGTGGGTTTTTTTATCTCCTGCAAACTTTACTTTAATTCTACTTCTTTTTTTTCCTATCTAATCATAAGAAATCATAGTCAGACAGAGAGTCATGAAACAGGAATAGCAGGCTTCCTGGAAGAGGAGGAAGTAAGTTTCCAGCTTGCAGATTTATAAAAACAGTTGTTACTATTCCTTATTTCAAAACATGAAGGTTTTAAAGAATGAAGTCTAAACATTTTGAGTAATTGAATAAGACCCAAAGTAAAATACTTATATATATGTATATTGGTTTACTTGTAAGAGTACTTACACTTACATTTGTGGGAATGCTTACAGGTAAAACAAGTAACTGTAACTTTGGTAAGGAATAATGGATTATTCTTGGTTTCTTTTCAGAAGACCATCTGTAATGATTCAGATTATGATTATAGTAAGAGTAACTAATAAGTTATGATTATCATATGTAGGGGGAAAAAAAGGATTTAACAAAAGAGAAAAGACTTAAGAATGGAAGAGTAAACGCACAGATTAAAGGGAGGGATGGCAAGAGGAAAAAATGCAGGAAGAACACAATGAGGCAAGGGAAGAAAATAAAGGACACAATAGAGGAGAGTCACTGCAAATGGAAGGAAAGAACCTAGGTAGAAAGAGTCCATCTTTCTGGGGAAAAAAAACAATTCCATATTTTTCCCCTTTTATATTTCTTCCCTGCTATGCCAGGCTTGTTGTTCTGCACATTTAAAAAAAAAAAAAAAAAAAAAAAAAAATCCATAAAAAAAACCTGAAAATATCCTGGTAATTTTCTGCCAGCACATTTTCTGTTATTTTATGAAATTTCCATCAGAATTTTGTCCATCTTAACAAGTTTTTCATGTTAAATTGACCAACGTTTCTGTTCATCCAAAACTGAAATTGTCCATATTTTTACAGTGCATCTCCCCTATATTCAAACATTTCTGTTATTTATGAACTGAAATTTTTATTTGTTTTATTTGTCAAATAAATTTAAAGCAGTGCAAAGCATTCTGGACTCCAGTCTTTGAGTAATTTCATCAAGTCGTCACTACAATATGAAACGTGCAAAAATCTGCTTTGCAACATCGAAATCATAGTTGTAGACAAGGACCAACATACTTCGGAATAAACACCCAACAGCCAACCACTGCTTGATTTAAAAAAAAATATATATATACATATTTAGTTCAAAACTAAACTGAATGCTACATGATCATAGCTTAATGCCAGCGATTTTGGAAGACACCAAATTTATGAGTGTTTTCCAGAATGTGAAAGTAACTTCGCCCCTGCTTTAAAACAGACATGTTGTCACATTATCTATTTTCATTATTTAAGGTCGCATGCATTGACAGCATGACAATTGCAATGCACATTCATCCTGAGCATTGAAATAAATGGCATGATGTCCCCCTCACAAAGAATGCAATTTATTCAAATGCTCAGGAGAGGACAGTGAAATTGTGTCTCCTCTTTAGCGCAATTAACTTGTCAGCTGACATAGCACAAAGAAGCAAGAGATGTAATTATTCTTTTCCCTTACACTGGCCAGGCCAGAAAATGCCAATTTTTACCAAAAAAAAAAAAAAACTCAACAACAAATGCTAAGGGAACTCTAAGGGGTCAAATGCAAATTGGAGAGAGAGCAGAATTCACTTTGTCTGCAAGGCAGGGAAGACAAATAAAGATACGTCTGCAGACAGAGCAAGACACGGTGACGGGGGGGGGGGGGGGGGGGGGGAAAAAGAAAAAAAAGAAAACTTTTTTTTTTGGCAACCTCCCCACGCCCCAAAACCCACTGCCAATAAAAA
>CAEGAE010042694.1:0-10428 GCA_903067095.1 Girardinus metallicus
GCAGAACCCTCAAGCTCCCAGGCCTCTGGTAGAGGACCCGAGCTCAGAGGATGAAAGAGACCACCCGCAGAGGGTGAGAAGGGAATTTTTTTTTAATATATTTCTTTGTGTGTTACGGCCATTTTTGATCGTATCCAGACAGGAACGGAGAACATGGTCCAGAGCCAGGAGTCAATCCCTTTACAGCTGAATTATAGCCACTGTACAAAGGTGTGCCTGCTCTAGACATGTGGAGCACTATGCAAATATATGTCTAAAACGGAGGAGAATATTTGGTGGCCGTTTAGTCAATTAAGCAATTTGTTTTTCTGAGAAAGTTAACCTTTAAATAAGTAGAATGTAGTTTACAATAAACTAAGTACTTATATTTGGATATGGAGATAGTAAAGTCTCCATTATTCAGGTTGTAATGTTGTTATGCAAAGGAAAAGAGAGACTGACAAAAGTTTGCAAATACTGAAAAAAATATTATAAAAATCCCTGTAATTCATTAATCCCATATTCTCAATGTTGCCAAGAAACTATGATCATGCTCTCCAATCTAAAAAGTATCTATAGTGCTGATTTGGAAATACTTGCCAAATTCTTTGTTATTGGTGACCCTGTTCATAAGTGGAAAATAATGTGAAATTCCACTTCTGATTAAAGCTTTGTGCTCACGGAAGCCTTGAAGTGCTGTGGTTTCTTTCAGAATGAGCTCTGTCTTCACATTTCATCTGTTGCTCAATGCCTTCAGTCGCACAACCAGATGTAAAACACGCTTGGCCATGAAACAGAATGCAGTCTTCACACAAACAGCTTTCACCCGTCGTCAGCTTACTATTCATTTAAAGACAGATACAGACACAGTATGTGCAAAAAGCTTTCGATAATAATTTCCTATTTTCGATTTATCTTACAGTTGTTTTTCCTGTCTCAGCTTATTATGGGTTTTCTCATTTTTCTCTTTTTATTAACTTAATAGAAATCCATTGTGTCCCATTCCCAGCTTTGTCATCCCCTGAGATTTAATAAAGAAAAATCTTATGAACTATTTTGGTTTACTTTAAAACATCATTTTTATTTGCTGGTGATAGAGAATGTATAGGAAAACTAAATATTTTTCTGTTTTTGTGGGCTGATGACATTGTCAAAATTGACATTTGAATTCCCATCACATATCGGCCTAATTTTGGTGTGCTCTGTACAGAAGGGTTATTGACTTCCCTAAGAAATGCAAGTCTCTATTTGAATTGATTTGTTGGCAGTCTGCTGTAGCATGGTATACCTTTGATGCTGTGGTATCATTATCATATTAATGTCATCTAAAGAACGGTGCATTTCCCTCAAATGTAATGGGTCTTACTGACAGGATGTGACTGCCTGGAATTTAACGTTTGTTAAGAATGGAGCACGAGCATACATAAATAATGAGGGTTTCAAGTAAACAGCTAGCATGGCTAAAAATGAAACACCAGTATCTATAAATAATGATGCCATCGAGAGAGTCCAGCAGAAGCCATTGTGTGACAACCACTAAACTACTGACAAACAAAATTCAAATTAACATCAATCTCTGAGGCACCCACCACCGAGCTTCAGGTGCTCCAAAACCCACAGTAGCTCCACTGAAGCTAAGTGAGCTGCCAGGGCTTCACAGAAGAGTGCCTGCAGAGAAGTGATGCCTGAGGAAGCTCAGACAACAGCAAGGGGAGAGAATATGTTTTGCTGCACAGCTTGATTATGATTGAATGAAGCCGAGCATGAACTTTAATTACTGCTTTACACCCCGGCTGTTTGTGACTGCGTACTGAAGCGGCTTAGGACACACAAAGGGAGGCTGATGCGATATGGCACAGAGCAGCGTTTGGCAAACATCAATCACCGTTAAAGGGCTGATTTAATACAAATAGTGATTAAGGAGAATCTTCAAACCTTTTCCCTGATCCTTTAAATGTATGCTGCTAATACATCTACTTCAACCTCACTGCTAAAAACAGCTTTTGCACCCTCAAACGCCCCTTTACCCTCTCACATCATAAAAGGTTAAATACATCTTCAAAGAGCTCTAAAAACCTCGGGCCATCACAGTGTCTGATGTTTTTATGTTTTCTAAGATTTATCCAGAACACTGCAACTTTTAACTCACTGAACTCAGCTGACAGATTGTATAATACCACAGAGGCACTACTTAAGAACAGTGAGCTGCCGTGCAAAAGTATTCTGTTTACGCAGCATCATTCCTTTAAGCTGTTGCCACCAGTGAGGAAGTGTTTAGTTTTTGGTCCAAAGAACACAACATCAATAATTCAGCTTCAAAATTCTCTCAACGGAAAGTAGTAATGTGTGTGAAAATAACTATGTATTCGAAATGAGTGAGCAGCTCTGACTAACATTCATTTTCATAGAAGTAGAGATGACTAGTGCTTTGGTAAAACTCTAGCCTCTGCCGTTCTGTACAATTTAGCAGCCATTCAGAAATGAGAAGTTCCACCTGGGCGATTGTTCAGTTCTGCAGGTGGAATTCTAAAGTTGCACTAAGCATAAAAACACAGCAAAAAAAAAAATCCATCTCATTGCAGTAATTATCAAGATTAGTCTGTGAAACAGCACATTAGCATGTCATCACAAACAAACTGACCTGGTAATGATCAGAGCCTATAATGTAGCAGACACATACAGCATGTTTCTTGTAGCTACAATACAGTCCACAAGGATGAATCACAGCATGCTTAGGTGTTGAATATGAAATTATTATCTCAGAAAAACAAAAAATATTACTTTGTAAATAAATTTTCACACACAAAAATAATAGGTACAAAGAATCTTCTGAACATATTTATTCTGTACTAATTTACACGTGTTTTGATAATTATTGCATACATTCAGAAAATGATGTCAAATCATGATTTGTGACTAGTACAAAACATTTATAAATCTGTTCCTATATCTCTTCCAAACAAAGCTTTTATAAACAGTATCTGACATAGATTAACTTCAATAGACAAACAATCATCAGCATTTGGTAGTCACCAGTCATCTTGACATGTGCAAACAGAAATTTGAAAAATTAATGAAACAGACAGAAAATGTGGCTCAACCCACCAGCGACACATCTGTCTTTAGCCTAAACAAATGGTTCAGCTGTTAAGCCTCTTTCACACTCTTGCAAATCTACCGTGCATTCCTTTAGCACTAAATAAATAAATCACATTCTAACAACACCGTTGTATGGATTTGAAACTGTAAAATTTATAACAAGAATTCCAGCTAAACTAAGCCTCCACTGTCCTTTCAGACATGTTAAGACAGACAATTTATTTATAGTCACAACTCTGAAATTTCATAAATTAATGCAGAAATCATCATATTTTGGAGCCACCAAAAAGTGAAACAAATAAATTCCACTCTGCCTTTCTATTGCTTACCAAAGCAGATGGGTAATTTCAAATCATACTTTTCAGGAAAAAAAAAAAAATCTTTTGAGTCAGCCACTTAAAGGCATTACATGAAAATGTACCAACTGTAAAAGGGATGCCAGTAAATCTAATATAATAATGTAGACCCTTCTTGAGAAAAAAGACCTTCTCAATGGAAGATGTTGAGTGCATGTATGGCAACTAGTTAGAAACACAGAATATAATTCAGTGGCATTTTGCTGCATCATATATGCAAGAAACATAGATGAGCTTCATATAAACACCAAAAAAGGTTCTTTGACTACTGTGTTGACTACTATTTGATATTGCTCAAACTGGACTTACTTCTTTTTACTCCAGCCTTGCTTCACTTCAACACGAAAAGCAACTCAGTGTGAAATGCAACACCCATAAACTGTTTGCTTTAAAGATTGCTCACCCCTTTATCTCATTTCTGCAAAGAAACTGAGTATTTATGTAGTAGGGAACATAGTAAATCGATTCATGTATGTATTATGCTGTACTTTTAAAGCCACTGTGGAAAAAGAACAGCACTGTATTAAATAACCCAACAGCAGTGCCTCTTGGAACATATTTTCTTTCTATCAGTTACAGGTGAAATGTGGCGTTATATATATGAACAAGAACTGCAAGAATGCTGACAGCTTTCTGACACAGCCATAAATTAAACAGTCACATTTCAAGCGTTTCAAGAGCAAAATGGAAAACTAGTTTTGACATTTTACCAGCTGATGACACGGCTATTCAATCAGCAGTAAAACCGAAAGCCTTTACACTTTTTCAACTTTTGTTTTAGACACAATATAAAGAATAAATGTAGTGCTGTGAAAAAGTAGTTGCCTTCTTACAGATTTTTATATGGAAAAGCTGTAAAACCATCCCTGGCCTTATGTGCAAACATAATTGTTCCCCCTGTATTTGAAAAAGTAACTGCCCCTATACTTGTTATCAGCCAACAAGCATTTGTGATCATTGACAAGTTTTGAAGGGCATTTGACCCACTTTTCTTGGCATAATGGCTGCATAGTAAATGTTTCATGCATAATCTGGTCATTTGAGCTCATAACACGATATCACCATTAGATTCAGATCCAGACTTTGACTAGGTCACTCTAAATGACATTGGTATGACATTCTTAAAGTCATAAGAAGTGACTGAATTAAAACAATTCTGCAAACAAGAGTGGGCCGAAAATCCTCTACATTTCATTTTCATGTCAATGGCTGTTTTGCAAATGCTTGAAGGTTGTTACTGTCAAGCATTAAATAACAAATTTAGAGGCAATTACTTTTTCAGATGGACCTAAGTTGATTTGGGTAGCTTTTTTCCCCTTAAAAAATCAAATCAAGATTTCAAAATTGCAGTACGCAGATCATGTTTATTTGGTATTAAATTTAGTTTGATCATCTGGAACATTTAAATGGAACAAAGCAGTGAAAATCATGATGTAAATACTTTTTTATAATCTTTTAACCATTTGAAACATAAAATGTGAGCCTCTACTGTAAGCCCCAAATAGCTTTGTTTATGTCCAGTCACTAAGACTATAATAGCATGTGGTAAATATCCAGGAGACTTACTGCATGATATTTCATCTGACATATCCCCACAGTCATTCTCACGATCACAGCTCCAGCCTCGAGGTATACAGCGTCCATTCTGGCAGGAGAACTGGTCGGCTTGACAGGGCCGGGCTGCGAAAACAAGAAAGTGAGAAAGAGGTCTCCTAATTCAATCACAGCATTAAAGGCGCATAAGTCAGTGTTGGATAGCACAACTGCATCTAATGTCCACTAGATCACCAAAATGTCAATGTCTGGCCAGCGCAAACTCTTTATCACTCTGTCTCACAGCAAAACGTGGCATGTCTGACAGCGTGTGTAAAATGTGCTGTTGCTTGATAGGCCTTCAGTCACATCCTGGTGGTCATGTACATGACAGCACTCAAGCAATGTCCTGCTGTAGTGGGATATGCATGTCAATCTGCCAGTGCAGGAACATTCATCATCCACTGACTAATGCTCATTGATTGATCTTCTTTGAATAAAAAGCTGCAGAGAGGCACTGTTAAAGACATAGAGACAATCTACCATGAGCGTTCCTGACAGAAAGTTTCCTCTCAAAGGCACCTCGACTCTTTGATACTATATAGCGCTCGCACACAGAGAGTGATAGTACTGCACCAAAGCTTCTTAAGAGCCTCAAATTATAAACAGTGATGGCTGCCTTGACAACACCCGACACCTCGGTTTAAGACATGGATAAATAAAGCACACCTGAGGTGAGAACATCTTATCAAAAGATGAGAGAGAAAAAAAGCTTTCCACCTCTTTGTATAGATGAGAAAGCTGTTTGATCTTTAATGCTAGCAGTGTATAAGCTCGATGAGCTAAAATCAATTAAACAGCACATCAGTCTTCTGAGTAACAGAGCATTAACCACATGATGAGAGCCTTTTATTAAAACATAAAGGAAAACTCCTTTAAAGAGTAATTATATTTCCAACAGTGAATGTAGGAACATAATTGTAGAAATAAACTGTCCTGCATGTAAAGAGAAGCATCAAACTATCAAACAGCTGCCAAAACTACAAACATAAAGAATGATGAAGAACATACCAGAGCAAGTGGTGTTAGCTTCATCTTCACCGTTACCGCAGTCATTGGTTCCATCACAAAGCCATCTTTTGGGAATGCACCGGTTGTCGTTGCATTTGAACTGATCATCAGGACAGGTGTGGTTGTCTGAAACAGTTCAAATAGAGACAAAAATGACAGTGACTTTACAGAAACCCACTAATAGTTAACAAATTAAATAAAAAAAACTAACAAAACAAACAATGAAATTAAGCAATGCGCTCAAATAACTCAAAAATTGTCTTTCTGAATCTTTAGTGCGATGGTTCATACTGAAGAAAGACTCAAAGTTATGTTGCTTAATCAGTTTTTAAAAGGAAGACAGAAAAAGAAAAATTATTTTCAACAGAGGAATTTTCATTCGACCAGCTATTTTTAACAATTAGATAAGACATTAGCAGATAACAGAAAGGCTACAGAGAGTAGTAAACTGCCCCATTATTTTATTTTCAACATTCAAATTTCTACACAGTGTGTAACTGCTCTCCAACAAGTTACATAATAATTAGCTGAATAAATCCTTACTTGAAGCCTTCACTGTAATGGTAATAAAATGTTTTCAATTAGCTATTAAGTGATTATTAATAATTTTTTATGACTTTTTAACAGTTAAATTAAAACAATGACACTTTCTTTACACCTTTTTATCTTTTGATTATCTCACTCAAGCACAAACTTCTTGTTGAATTAACATAACTTCTACCTAAATCTGACAGTGGTATGAATCACTTTGGGCAGAACTGTGGCATTAAAATAATTAATCATATCACTGAGTCACGGCTTAGTTGCATTTGTAAAAATTTTGAGGCAGTGATGCCCATCTGGTATATATGACGTCTCCATATTATGTTTATGCCATGAGATTATTACAGCGTGTCCAAAAACACTCACTGAATGTCTGAGTATCAGATACTTTGAAAAGTCTTGTTTTTTGTATTCAAAGTCACATATGTTTGACACTGAAATTCAAGATTTATGGGGGATACTGTGAAGGAAGTATTCGCATTAAAGTCACATTCAGTTCATTTTAATATTCTTCAGTGAAAATACTATCACCACATACCCTATTTTTTGTCAGCCTTGTAATTAAGTCAAGCTGCACACTGAGTTTACGAATTCATTAATTCTCATCACTTATAAATTGCACTAAGTAAATGAGAAAATTTATGTGCATACTTAACACAATGAATAATAGCACAATTCCTTAGGTAGGGATGGAGTTAGGGTAGATCAAGATTCCACAGTTGGATAATGTAAGAGGTTCCCAAACTGATAGTAGTGTTCTGACAAATCTGTTCTGAGGAAAGGGTTTGATTCCATTTTTATCCATTTGTAGGAAGATATTGAAGTTTTATAATCCAAAAGTCAATACTGATGTCTTGTGTTGTTTAGTTTGTGGCGGCACTGTTTTATGAAGACTCATCATCCATTTAGATAAACAGAGTCAGATTATCCCAAACGATATTCTAGCAGTGCTGCTAACTGGTGATTCTTCTTTCATTTCTAATCATGCTGGCATATGATTATGGTGTAAAAATTTACTGCTTCTGCCTTCCATAAAAAAAAAAATAAATAAATGAATGATCCAAATGAGCCAAAAACTCTGCTCCTCCAAGTAATTTGTTAAAGAGTGATTCTCCTCCAGCAAGACCAAGAAGGTAGACAGCAGCACATTTAACATCCCTGTTGCAGTGTCAATTAGAAACATGGATGTTGACGGCAAGAGTGAACTAACTGTAAAAACTGTAGTGTTTTTTTTTGTTGTTGTTGTTGTGCTTTTTTAAGTGTTGAACCATACAGTTTCTGCATGGGGTATTTTTTATTTTTTGAAGAGACGAATCAAGATCCTCACAGCAGCTGTGGCTCTCCTCATCGCTTCCATCCAGACAATCGTTGTCGCCATCGCACTTCCACGAGGCCCGTATACAGCGCTGATTGTGACACTGGAATTCGTCACTTTTACATCGAGTTGGCTCTAAAACATCAGTGGAGGAATCTGGGGAAACAAACAGTACAGAGGAGAAATTAAAATCAACATGGGACTTGGTAAGAGGTATGGACTCAGGAGAAAATATTGTAGTAGCCATAATAGCAGGCAAACTCAGTTAATAATGTCTCAACCCCACAGAACATAAAGCAAGTGGGATTTGTTTTGGGTAGCTGGAGGTCTGGTGGGATAATTTTTCACCTGTATGTACTTGTTTTTTCCCAAATTTGCATAAAAACAAGGCGCTGTCTCATCTTTATCCCTTAGCATGATGGCAGGATGACAGCAAGAGATGACGATCCTGGACTTTGTATTTCATCTGATTCATTACGTCCTCCTACCTGAACAGGTGACATTGTTCTTCTCCAAAGCTTGGTTGTCAGCACAGGCACACACTCTGCCTCCTGGGATGGCAAGGCAAAGGGTACTACATCCTCCATAATTCACGCTGCATGCGTTCTCACCTGGGAGAAACAGATCGCAAACACTGTGAGTTGTCTTTTTCAGTTAATTTTACAATTTCTAAACCTTGTGAATATTAGTACCTTTCACCACTTTAAGTCCTGCAGAATTAATCCCATTTCTGATGCAAAACCCATTTCCTGCCTTACTTAGACATGCCAGGTGTAAGCCATACATCACATGAAATATTGGGAACACAGCAAGAGAAATATATTGGACATTTTTATCATTTTTTCAGTGGGGATAATTTGTCTTCCTGGACAAAACTGTCACTCCTCAATAGCAAAAAAGACCTCTATAAAGTTAAGCCATGTGACACCTTTGTCACTTCAATTTACCACTTTTCCCAAAAGCAGAGCCTGAACCAATGAGATAAAGCTTTTGGTCTTGTGGGAGCCAATCAGTAGTAGCCACAACATTGGACATCCAATTAATCTATCCAGTGGCCACAGAAAAACGTCTAGATGTTTTCTGGATCATGTGAACTAGTCTGTGCGCACAAAAACCACGACTGGTTTGCATCATCCACTTGACAGGGCACTGCTCTACTCACAATAAGCATCTCTAATGCTCTTCTACAGAAATCAATGTTTTAAGGATCCAACAAAGGCACAAAACCACTTTGACTGTCTGCTAAAATAATATTCTTCTAAATGTATCATGTTCTGCTTTTACATGGCTGCTATAAAGCAAAAGAAGTCCACAGAGGACATTATACTGACAACATTATCCATTTTGTCTCCTCTCTGTTCTTTTCAGCATCATAACAAGATGAATCGATCTTCTTCGAGAACGAAAAGCATCAAATACTGACATAACAGCAGTATTTGATGCTGCCATTTCCCGAGCATCAAATACTGCGACTATGTCAAAGCTAGGATTGAAATGCACCTGCCGTCATATCCTTTGATGCCGAAAGCAAACTGTACTTTAAAAATAAGCAACAAAGTCAGCCCTGTGGCAGGTTCGGTAAAATGGAGTAGTGCTGGAATAAGTCGCTGCTTTGCTTATTTACTTTGTTGTTTCTTTGTCCAGGTTGCTAACATGTCTGAATCACAGTTGAAATTTACGACAGGCAATATTCCATGAGGATTTAGCTCCAGAGTGTATCAATAATATATAAATCTATTGCCATCTCTCTAGATTTATTTAGTCAGCAGTTTCCATCTGTCCGGTGTTGACAAACAACTTCTTTGTCCCCAAGTGTAACATTTTTTTCAACTAAAAAAGTTTTAGACCCTACATCTTTCTGTTGGGCCCAGTGAAAATGCCAGAAGAAGAAATGGACAATTATTGTATTATTTGCTGATGTACTTTTAACCAGCTAGATAGTATATGGTTGGTGGTGTCATTTCTGTAGTTTGAACATTTTATTGTATAAAATTGCTCTTTATAATATGCGCAGAATAAGTTTTACTTTTTGAGCTTACTTGTTTGACAGCTGTATTGCCAGAAATACATTTTTATTTTCAGATAAAAGATAGATAGATCTCTCCTCCATAGTATGAGGATTGTGACTTTAATGAAAAATATTAAACTACTCAGGTTGGAGTCAAGTTATGAGCTAAGTTCTTCCCATAAAAACTTTGAAAAATGAAAGGTGAAACATAGATTTTTACATCATGCAAAGTATGGCATATAGAACTGATTTTACCACACAAATGAAAATAGAAAAAAGTATTTTTGGGAAACATGCAGTATATTTGTTCAAGCTCATACAATTTCAGACTTCTGTTTATTAAAACAAATCTCAGAAGTTGAAAGATTTCAAAACAGCTCCCCTAAATCTTCTTTCATCAAAAACCTGTGTCTCACCTGCTATTTTATTAATGAATATAGACTAAAAGTCCTATGGGAGGTTACATCTTTGACTTATCAGAAATTACTCTAGTCTTTAATTTCGCAAACACTTATTCAATTTAA
>CAEGAE010042696.1:0-19221 GCA_903067095.1 Girardinus metallicus
TCTATCTATCTATCTATCTATCTATCTATCTATCTATCTATCTATCTATCTATCTATCTATCTATCTATCTATCTACAAAGTGAATATATGAATACTACTTTAAAACCATAGTTTTTCTCTTTGCGTTATTTTGTCACCCATGGTTTCGCCACAGTTGAAAGATAATCTCGCATTTGTTTAAGTCACAGGCTTCTAGTTTGGGTCTATTTACAGACATATAAAATTATACCTTCAGGTGGCTATACCACCTCATTACCAACATAACCGGCAGCAAGTCTTTCAAGGACAATTCTCTAATGACACCACGCATTTCCTCCTAATATCTATTTGAGGCGTGCTTTCTGCCACAAAGGAAGACGGTGTACAAAGGGCAAAGTCAACTCTGATGATCGGTCACAGATATTAACTAATGCCTGAAATTTATTGAATGACTGAAGGTCTTTAAATTAAGTTTGTCTTTATGGCTGCTCAAACACAGAGCAGGCCAGTGATCAGTGTAACTGCTGTCTTGTTGGGTTGTCTGGTGTTACTGGTAACCATGTGAACATCTAGTGGAATCTTTTTTGTGGTATGCTGTTTCTCATGAACAAGATGCAAGAAAAAAACAACAACATGTCTTTATTGTTATTACTGAGAACATTACTATAAATTGCACAACTGCAATTGCTCTGATGTTTTTTGGTAGCTTTATTATACTGCATTTCATGGTTGTCTTGTTTAAGTCCCATTAAAGTGTGGAACAAGACACACAAAAGTTCAAGTCACTAAGTGTGGTTTTTTGCCAATTTGAGAGGAGGGAAAATGAGTTTGCTTTCTTCTGTTTTACTCTGAAAAGACGTGGGGGGGTCATTTATAGATGACTGTGTAGGATACTAAATACTAAATGTCCACATACACCAAAAAGGTGGAAATGGAATATATTATGATTAGCATAAATTTATTCTCAATGGTCTTCCTGTACTTGACGGTGACACTGTCACTGTTTCTGTTGAGAAAAAGCATAGAAGCGAGGATAGAACTAACCATCAAGACCTTTCTGCCTTTACCACACTGAGTAAAAGTTGGACAGAATACTGCATTTGAACATCCTTTATCTGTCTTAATGCTACCATCCTCATGGAGGAGATTATCCATGTAATACTAGTTTTACTCTCACAAATAAGCTATTTAAAATGTAGTTTATACTTAGAAATTGCTTAAAAAGGTAGATTTTTTTTTTACTGTCTGGGAAATGTATAGCAATTTGACAGGCATGTTTGAATTTTCTGTCTTCCATGTTAGAAGTGCATGCATATTTCACTCAGTGGGGTCTGTGCAGAGGAAATGAGCATGAGGTCCCCAGGGTTAGGATTACTCTAATGACTTTGAGAGCAGCCTTGTGCGCTGTAACTTCTGACCTCTGTTCATCCTTTTGTCCAAAAGAGAGACAGCTACACGCATGCAGAGACACACTTTAATAAGTTTACACACACATGTTGTACTTGTCTGCACAAGCACCAATCAGCATCTCACACAGGCCAGACTTATGAAAGACAAGCAGCAATGCAAAGATTTGTTCTGTTCCTTTCAGTTCAATCTAAACCTTGTGATATTTCACATCTAGAACCAACTTTGAAGTTTCATTCTGTCAATTGACCTACGGTTACATCAGGGAACATTGCACTGCATCTTGTAGAGTCAACCCACAAGGCACCAAAGTTTCACATGGGCACAACTCTGGAGTATCGATCAGTTTATTACTCATGTAACCACAGTGCACGGGTACCGCAGTTAAAAAGGCAACATGTTTTTGACAAGTAGTTTTGTCTTGACTCAGATATTGGGTAGCTTTCACATTGTGCCCCTTTAGTTTGACTGCATTTACTGAATCTATTCCAATGAGCAAAGTGTTAAAAATAGATAAAAAAAAAATAAATTAAAAAAAAACTACAATGAAGATTTAACTTTAAAGCATTTTCTTTTTTTTTTTTTACACACCACTCAAGGGACTTAAAAAGCCCTGCCACAAAAATGCATGGCATTCAGAGGAGTGAAGCCAAACATCTGGCCAAAAAGGATTTTGTCTCTGAAATGTCAAACACAGATGTAAAATAGAAAAGGGTAAAAAAACAAAGAGTTAATCTCCCTGAAGTGATTTAGTTCAGTGTTGTGGTTAATATGAAACATCAAAACATAGCAGCACTACTGCTTAGATCAAATAGATGTAATTAGATAAATTGAGGAAGAAGGAGAGCAGCTTGGTTGTAAATTGCATGGTGTGTGCATGCTAAGACCCAAAACGGGTACAGCTGCACGGAGCTGCACTCACGATTTATCATCTCTACATCGCAGGAGCCAGTGGCCCACACCACTATTAATCATCAGCAAAATCATTTAATTCAGCCCAAGACCGACTATTGTCTCAGCCTCTCCGCTCACTCGGGGCAAATCAGCCACCAGCAGCAGCAGCACACACGTCTCAAAAGGGATACAAGTGGTGGGTTAAAAATGCCTTTTTCCTCCCCTTTCAGTTTTTTTGGGGAGGTGTGTAAGTGCATCATCATCTGCAGGTGGTGTGGTTTGGCTTTTATCTCTTTGTCTCTGTGTAATTTTAGTAATAAATGTGTACCTGCAAAATCTACAGTCTGAACAAACTTAGGTAATTAAGTGCTTTATTAACACTGAGAGTGTGGTTCAGTTTTTATGAGAGGTCTGCTTTGCTATTGTCCTTTACTCAGAGACATGCAGAGCGGTTTATATAGTGTGTAAAGCTGACAAGTCCAGACTGAATCTGTCCTCTGAAGCCCTGAGTGTTTCTTCAAAACGTATTTTGGCGCATCGGTTTTCCTGTTTCAAAAAACAGATTGTTCTGGAACAATGAAACAAGATGCCCACAAGGCTACTCCTTGTACCAGAACTTACAAAAGCACTTTTCCTCTTGTGTTTCAGAAGACGAGCATTTTCAGTTAACACTATGGTGCAGTAAAACACCTATGTCGAAAGAGGTCAACCAAAGATTTATAAACAGCAGTAAAAAAAGGCAAAAGATTTGGTTGAGAAGCGCAAAAGTTTTTCCTGCTCACCACAGCGGTTAACTTACACTGATACCTTCTCGTGCGCCCCCTCGCATGTCTGTCACAGCTCTGCCCTCATTGCAACCCATCGACCTGAGCACGTCCGCATGAGGCCAACAATCAGACCCACTGACTAACAGAGCAAGGCTGAGCGAAACTGGGTAGGCCGAACGATGACACGCCGATGACAAATGCTCTGAAGCGAGGATACCACACAGAGGCAAACAGGACAATGAGAAAAAACAAAAGCGAGGTGCAAATCTGAAACATGCAAAACCACTAGAAACTTGCATGTAGAGATGCAATTAAAACTCTCATTCAGGGAAATACACCCACGTTTGAATCCATACCTATATAAACACATGCTGGCACAAGCTTTACACACAGGAACACTCAAGAACACGCATGCACAAAAACAATTAGAAAGCCTGCAAACACACACTCGCACGCATACACATCACAGTTTTCAGTAAAATTAATAGAAACTGTCAGTTAAATAAACCTTATAATCAGTTTTAGATAGAGATGGTGGGAAATGGTTTCATATAGAACATGTATAAAATCAGAATATGAAACTCAAATGGGAACAAAGCTGTGTTATGCAGTGGGAATATTTATTTTTTTGTTTGAATTTGAAGGTAGACTTGTGGGAAATATGATTTATGTGAGCTAAAAAAAGACATTAAACTTGAATTAGGGAAAAGAAAATAACTATAATGAACTGTGATAATCCAGATTACAGTATCTCAGATGCATTAGAATCTATGGCCTCTATCAGTCTAAGCTACTGTCCAAAATCTCATTTTATAAATTTAAGCTCATAGCTTCAAAATGTTTTGGGAATTTTTCCCCACTGTTTTGGCATGACCCCTCATTTAATCATTAGTGGGATAAAAATATATTAAATAGTTAAGAAAAAAAAAAGTTGAAAATAAATAGTCAATGTGGTACATCAGCTTGTTTGTAGTTTCCCTAATGAATGCTTCAGTCAGGAAGACAAAACATCTCAACAAGTCAAAAGAGAAAAAGATGAGAAACTTAATGAAGACATTTATTGCATATCTTTTAATTGTATGAAATGGAAAAAAAAACGAGCATATATGAACATCACATAAGGTTAGTGAGTGGTATAATTTTGCACAGCAAAATATATATTTATATATATATATTTATATATACTATGTATAAGAAAAAAAAAAGAATAATTAACATATTTCTAAGATTCATTAGCGAATGGTGCTTTCGTTTTTGTACATGCAGGGTAACAATCCCTGAAGATCCAACAATGTCCAGACATCATCGATTAGAATAATAATAATTATAATAATTAGTTATTGCTTTGCAAATATTGACTTTGTTTAAAGACAAACAACATTCTCTTCCGCCCTGATCATTACACGTTAAAGCGTTACGATTAAGTCGTAACAGGGTGTCAATCTTATCTTTATGAGAGCTGTCCAGATGAACTTTTTATTTCTCTGACTCCCACATAGCAATAGGCGAAATCTTTTTTTTTTTTTTTAGTGCAGTTCAGTTCGTCAGTTTGAAAGAGACACATTTCTCGAAAGTATATTGCAAGTCACTTCGCCTTCAACAACGACAATTAAACTTTTTTTTTTTCAAATTGTACTTATATGCACTTTTATTATTTTAAATATTAATTTAAAATAAAAAATAATAATAATTAAATGTGTGGGTGAAATCAGAGCGCACACTTCAGTTTATTAATGCATGCTGCAAAAGCACTGTTTCTGAACTGGACAATGCTGCTCACTTTATAAATTGGAGATTAGCCAATTTTTTCTTAACGATTTTTTTTTTCCTTCTTTTTTTTCTCAAAACAACCTCTCCTTGCTTTGGCAATCTGTGTTTCAACCTGTTGTTGTTTGCAACTTACATCACAAAACTTTAGAATTAAATTATGAATTGAAAAGTATTCAAATGTTGACATATGCACAATGGTATATATTTAAATAACAAAGTCTTATAGCAACAGACTAGACTTCCAGAGACTGGACTGGTGATTTTCTTATAATTGTGAAGTCTTTTTTTTTTTTTTTTTGCGTCCTCTCGCTGCAGGATCTCCGCCGACAAAAGTTCCATCAGGTAATGCTCTGCGCACTTTCTGCAGCCTACAATGACAGTCAATGGTGGAGCACTTCAACACAGCTGAAATGCACTTGTATACGTTTAAAGGAGAAGGTGGGGGAGTCCTGTCACTTTTTTGTGTTCGTCCCAAAAAAGTGAGGAGGCCAAGATGGAGTTATGAATGACATGCTGGAGTCATCCGACCAAATATAAAGAAAGGGGGAAAAAAAAGGAACATCTTCAAGCACAAAAATAAAGAAAAGAAAACCATACATGTCCAGCATGCAGGGCAGTTCAATAGCATTTAAAAAACAAAACAAAACAATGTATAGTTTGTGATGAAAAGTACAGTCATTTTCGTTGCTCAACGCAATGAGAAACAAACGCATGAGATGAGGTGGCGTCAAATGGCAGGCTTGCGATCCTCCAAGTTTGGTAAATAAAATAAAAAAAAAAATAGCCCGTTTGCAGCTTTGACATGAACCTGTACATTGAATTAAAAGTAAAATGTTGTAAAAGGGAACACTGATAAACTTCATAGGAGTATGCTTAATGCATGCATGCACACTTTATGAACAGCGGGACGTTGAGTAAACTTTCAAAAAAAAAAAAGAAAAAAAAAGAGCACTGCAAACCTTATGAACAGCGGTGGAAAAAGAGCCTGACAGACATCGTATGCACTATATACAGCTAATAATAAAAAAACAAAAGCAAACAAAAACAATTGATGAAAGTTTCCTCAAAATGCCTGTCCAAAATAACAATAAAAAACCCTCCACAGCTAAAGAGTCACAGACTTGAGGGAATTGCTTCTTTAAAAAAAAAGGAAAAAAAAAAACAAGAACAAAAAAGTATAAAATCATAAGAAAAACTTGACAAATTAGTTCTTTGTCTATTTGGCTTTGTAAAAAAAAAAGAGAGGAAAAAAAAACATAATAAAAAAAAAAGCTTCATAACCAAAACTTTTCGGAGGGGTCACTTTTTTTTTTTTTCTCTTTTCGCGATAAGTTCGAGACTCACATGAAAAACTCCGGGGATGAAGGGTTGTTGTCACTGCTGGATCCATTTTCTCTGAAGCCGTTGCTGATGAGCTTCTCATACTTTTCCTTGTACGCGTCCCTCTCCCGGACCAGCCTGGAGATTTCTTGCTTTAGGTGCTCGACCTGCTGCATGAGTTGCGTTTTCTCCCCCTCCAGGACGTGCCGCTGCTGAACCCGCTTGAACCGGCATGACTGAGCGTAGCCTCTGTTCTTTAGGGTCCTCCTCTTCTGCTTCAATCGGATCACCTCTTCCTTGCTGACCCCCCGCAGCTGCCGGTTGAGCTCCCGCACCGACATGGTCACCAGCTGCTCGTCTGAGAACCGATCCTCCAGGCGCATGTGAGGATGATTCGTCCCAGAAGTGCCGTTGGACTGAACGCCGGGTGCCTGGTGGTGACTGCCGTTGTGGTGGTGGTGATGGTGGTGGTGGTGTTGCGCCCCGTTCTGGGCAGCTGCCGCAGCGATCACAGCTGACACCACGGCTGCGGCGGAGCCCATCTCTTCCCCGGCCATGGAACCTCCTGTCCCGGCCGCGCCAGTAAACTGCTGGCCCCTGGCGTAGCCATCGAAGGACTGGAGCTGGTGACTGCTGTTGATGAGCGCCTCGACTGCGTCTTCGGGGCTGAAGCCCAGCGCCTCTGGATTCAACTGCTGTTGATAACCGGACATCCAGTAGAAATCCTCTATGTGTGTCTTCTGCTCGCTCCCCGAGCCCGGACTGGGCGCCGAGAAGCTTGGGGAAGGGGGCACCGAGCTGCAAGGCGTGCTCATCGGGGTGGAAGACAAGGATCCCCCGGCGATAAGGCGACTGCACTGGCTGATGTTGCGATCGGGCTCCACCGGCTCCTTTTTCACTTCAAACTTCATCAGATCGAAGTCATTAACATATTCCATGGCCAAGGGACTGGTGGGCAGGTCGGAGTTGCTCATTGCCAGCTCTGATGCCATCCTCTTGCTGCTGCTGACAGTCCTCCAAGCGGGGTGAAGAGCAGCTGTCAAACTGGGCTGGTTTGGAAAGACGTGAGCCAGTTTGATTTTTTAAGCGTTTGTCTTGAAACTAGAAAAAACGAGGTTTTGCAGCGTCCTTTCTGCGCAGCCACGGAGTTGCAGGCGTGCGAGAGGAGTTTTTCTTTGCGGAGTCTATTGCACAGACGCAGCAGTGCCGCGCGCACGAGCAGCGGAGTCCTCTTTCAGCATGTGAAACACGGTGGTTTTGTGTTTCTAACATTTAACACTTTACGCCTTCTTCAGGAACACATTACGCGAGCGGAGAGCGGTGTAGGGGGAAACAAGCCGAGAGTCGGTCTCGCACGTTTGATGCAGCTGAGTACCTAGTGGGACGATTTGTTACTGGGATCACACAGCAGATGAGTTTAAGAGCATTGTAGCCGCCCTGACGTAAGGCTGGAAACGGGAAATTGACTCGGACGAAGAGCCAATAGGGTCGCACACTCGCAGAGCTAATTAACATATCAGAAGCGCTCAGGAACAAACTTTTCTCAACTGACAAAGGCCACCAGCTGTCTGTCAGCCGCGACTCACTCTCTTTGGCTTCGGCGATTGAACTTTTCTTTAATAACAAAGTATTTTAGTTATTAAATAAAGTGTTTGCCGTGCATCATAATGATATATGACATACGGACCATTGTCCCATTTAAAACAAGAAAGTTTTACATACTAACATTTAAAGATAAAGGATACATAGACAGATAGATTAGATTTTTTTTTCCTGTTTCTCTGCTTCGGATCTTTTCACTAAAATAGAAATGCACTTTTCTGCATATACATTGCGACCTTTTTAAGAGTTGTTTAAGATATGGTTTGTTTCTTTTTAACATTTTTTTTTCTCAATTACGTCTACATGTTGTACCACACATTAACCGTCAACGGACCTCACGTACAAGTTTTTGTCTGAGCTCTAATTCTGAATTTGTCATGTAAATATAATATGACGAATGAACTCGGAGGTTTGTCCCGTCTCCGCTATGAACAAAATTGCAAAACTCAACACTGCCACCTTTTGGTCATGTAAGCGTTCCTCTCACGCAGTTCTGTGCACAAGTTGCAAGGAGAAAGAAAGTGTTCAGAACGATCATGATACATGTGTTTTAAGAAATAATTAGAAGCACACACATATATATATATATATATATATATAAGATACATTTGTATGTATATTTTTAGAAGATACAGGGACATTCTCTTGTGAACTTAAGGTGTGTGCTACTAGAAGGTTTTATCTCCAAGACGTCATGTCCGAAGAAATTAATGCTAGTGACCCTGGTGTTCGGTTCAAACTGTTATGATGTGCAACTGTAATAAAAAATAAAAAAAAAATCACTTTATCAGAGTTCTAGCCCAGGCGTTGCTTTAGGTGTCATAAAAAGATCTCCAGCACACTGACCTTTATCTCAGTTCAGAGGTCTCCAACTTCTAATTGACTTGTGTACAACAGGGTCATGAGACAGTATGGGATTTTGTTTTCTGCAGAGCATATCTCTGTGTGCCCGTTCTCTACATACTGTCATGCATAGATTCAGGGAGAAACACTTTAAAGTATCCCTTCATTTTTTTTTATGATTGAACAGAATTTGATCCACAGAGATAACAGATTTAAAACTGATACATTTACATTTTGGTTCCCATTTTATTACTGGTAAAATGCATTTAATATATAACCAAAAGGATTTTACCGATTTGTTAGAAAATTTGACTGTTAGAAAACCAGAGATGGAGACAATATTACTTGTGTTGCAGTGTATCACCATCCTCTGACTGGGTCCTGACAAATGTTCCTTCGACAAAAACTTAAAATCAAATTTTGTCTCTTTTGTTTGATCTCATCGGTGTGCTTTTTAGATTCGTGTATGCACACTATTTAATTGTAGGCTCAATCAGACATATGAATGGTGCCAGTTTCTTTTAAGAGGATTCTTCATCTATTCATGAACCATAAGCCCTATACCAGTCCTTTGTGGTTGAGTGTATTTAAACTTATTTCCTCTAATTCTGTTGGATTTAAAATTTCTGGAAACTTTGTTCTTTCAATGTTTTTTGTTGATTTAGAGTGAGTGTAAGACATATCTCCGGTACAAAGTACAGAGCAGAAATATCCACAGTCCTTCAACTTTTCAAATATGTTTACAGAGAAATGTGAGAAATCAATGAAGAAAAAAAAACAATAATTCAGACATAAAACTACATGCACAATACTGTGCTTGATCACTTTTAGTGACAAGTTTAATGTATCTACATCTTTGAGTGCATATCTTAACACATCAGTGAGTATTTGGGGGAAAAAGGGAAAGAACCCTCATTGTTCTCATTTTTGACATTTCCTTCTGTTATCTGTTTGGGGTTACCTGTTTGTGGAAAGGCACAACAGTGGTCTGTTCCCGGGGGGCATGGCTAAAGTAGAGTGAGACTAACATACAAACACAGAGAGAGATCATTGGTCACGACAGGAGAAAGTAGCAGGTTTAACTTAGTTGTTTTTGTGCTTTTCAAGTTATTGATGGTGCAATCAAAGGCAAGATCTATTTTGGAAAAGTCACCTGCTGAAGGGAAAATTTCTGAAGCTATGAGGGAGGAGGTGAAGATAAGAGAACCAATTTTGGGCAGTCTTACAGTAATATATAACATTACCATTAGATTGCAAAAGTCAGTCTTGTTCTTTAGGCTTTAAAAACAGAACATATTACAGATTTGAATCTATCATCATTATATGAAAAAAGATGTTTCTTTGTTAGATATTGTTTGTGTACCGTATCTGAGTACTATGGATTGCTTTCAGGAATACTTTGGTTTTCTTGTTTCAACAAGTTTAGAAACAAGAAAACCTCATAAGCATTTGACAAGGAATAAAAACTTTTAAATTTGTGATTTATTTATGAGGCAGAGTTTAGAATCAGTAAATTACACCAAAACTGTGTTGATCATTTCCAGTTCTTACTCCTAAGCCCTTTTTTTGTCTCATTTAAAAAAAAAAAAACACAGTCCAGCATAATTGTTTTTTGTTTTTCTTTTTACACTGATCATGTTTATGGTGTTCATGGGCAAGACCACAAGATGTAGTCATGAAGAGGAGGACTTGGAGATGTTGGCATCACCAAGTCATGAACTTTAACATAAACTGCAGCAGCTTACAGTCAAGTGTGATGCAACTGGGCTGAGAGTCAGCTCTGCTAGGTCTGAGGCCATGATCCTCAACTGGAACATAAGGTTGACCTTTTAACTCAGGGTTCGGAGACACTCAGGGTGGGGAACTCGCATTACAGCTGCATCTCTTCTACATTGCCATGTATTTGAGATAGTTTGGGTATAGGGTCAGAATGTTGTCTGGACACCTCCCTTTAGAGGTTTACCAGGCACATTTCACATGGTGGAGACTCTAGGGCAGTCCCAAAAAAAAGCTGGTTGAAGCCTATGCGCCACAAATCTGGAACAAACGTCCAGAAAATTGTAAAACAGCTGAAACACAGAGTTCCTTTAAATCTGGACTTGAACCCCATCGTTTAGGGTTGCTTTTGTACCATAATAAACAAAACACTATCCATATTTGATGTGTAATGATGGCACTTGTGAAAATGTAATGTTTCACTTGTTGATTTTTGTGTTTTTATGATGTACAGTACTTTGAATAAAATTGTATTTCATTTGATTTGATGTACATGTCCGTCCTGACCTGGACATTGTAGGATTCTCCAGAATGAGCTGGTGAGTGGCTCTGAGGGAAGAGATGTCCTGCGTAATCCCCTGGTCATTTGGCCACTGCCATTTGATCTCTCATTAACAGAAGGCACTGACAATAAACTTGATCACATTAATTTTCACAAATATGTTTTTGAAAAAAATTTACTTTCTTAAAATTTTTACATTTCAAAAACATACGTGACCCACAATAACATTTGACAAATATGAAAGCACATTTTATTTTTTTATGTCGAAGTAATAGATAAACTAATTAATTTTCTCTCAAACATATAGAGAGTTTAATGTTTGCTAAATGTCAAAATGAAACCCATCACAGGGGCTTTTACAGAAAGCCAAGGAAATTGCCAAATGTTACTGTTAACTATTTTATTTTAGTTATAAACTCATCTGTTATTGATCAGCATTGCCTGCCTAATTTGTCAAGTTATTTTCCAAACTGTTTTTGACGCTTGGAAATACTTTAAGCAGAGCGGGGGGTGACACATTTAAAAAAAAAAAACCTTGTGAGACATGAACAATTGGCTGCTTCTTGGTGATAAAAGAACCAAAGGTGATCGGCTTTCATTTGTTCTGAATTCTCTTTTTTTTGAATTGTGCAAGTGATTCTCCAGCTTTTTTTTAAATATCACAAGCAGCATTTATTACTTTGTTAGTGCAACCTTACCTGGAATCCCGCTGCGTTGTTGACTGATAAAGATGAATCAAGTAGGGTGATCAGAGTTCACTGAGTTGTTTTCTGTTTTTCAGATGGTGTTTGCGTGAATGCAGGTTGTGGGGGTTGCTCAGTTCTAGCTGGGAGTTGATAAGGTAATTTTTTTCAAGTTTTTTTACATTCCTCACAGCTGATAGCTCCCTACCAGCACATAGTTAGTAAAAGGAAGTCACAGCCTTATTCTTAGTATTATTCTTGATAATAAAATCAAAGTGCACAAATACAAGCCATGCTTTACATCTCTACAGACAAGAAATTGTGGTATTGCTCAAGCCTAGTGCAATTTCATCAACAGTCCAGTGAGAACAGCAAAACTGGAATATCAATTTTCACCCTACCAACAGAATGTGGGCACAGCCATGCCATAATTACCTTAATCCATTAGTCGGAAGGAGGGTGAGGCTGAGAAGGGTGCAACAGAGGACAGAGCAGACAAAACAAGGTCAGGAGGAGATCACATCTGTAGTCTGAGGTTGATTTTGGATGGCCTCCTTGAGAGTGATGGAAAATATTTGGTCACCTGCAGCTGATGGGAGTTATGTGAGAGAAGAGTGCTGATGTTTAAATCAAGCCAGGATCAACTCAGAGGCTGAACGGGCAACAGTGAACCAGTTACAGTCCTGTGTATAGCACACTCACATGTTTCCTAGGCTGTCTGTGACACTCTACACTAGGATGGCACAGAGTTTCAAGGTTTAATATCAATCCCCTCCAAAATGAATATTTGTTAAATTAAAAAACAAATTTCAAATTGCTGTTGTGAGGTTTGTAAATGTGTACTATACTGTACACCTCATGTACAGCAATAGAAGAAGACTGGTCAATACTGCACAAGAGCTGGCAGAAAGGTTTGCATATTAGCCATAATTACGTTCATATGATCAAAATGTATTGGTTTACTGTCATGTGTAAGGTTAATATGTATTGCAAGTAAATTATATATTAACTGTTGAATAGCCTTCCAAGTTATCTCTGTGATGGTTTCACACAACTTAGACTTTCATCTTTAACTGTATGCATGCAATGCTCTAGAGTGACCCTTAAACTCTGGCTTTGCGCATGTTTCTTTGTGTTATGCATTCAGGCACACATTTCTGGTTATTCAAATCTTAACATGATTTTAGGTTAAAACATATCAGAAATGTGAATCTTCCAGGGGAGAAAATAAACAAACAAGCTCACAGTTGTACTGACAACTTGCAGTGTCATTGCTGAATGTGGCAGAAATGCTGCAGTAAATTCACGTTTTACAATGGAAAAGTTTCCAAAAGCACATTTCAGTTATATTATTGTTTTGCTTTTTTTTTTGTTTGTTTGTTTTTCTTTTTGATAATTCAGGATAGTATGTGCCCTTCACTTCTACAGTTATGTTTTCAGAACTAATCATACTCTGCTCAAGTTTCTGGTAAGTCTCTGGTGATGCCCTTGGGCTATTGTCACCTGGATCTTACAGTAACAATAAACTGTGGTATTCACAATTACAGAGTCAGCAAGCTAATTAGAGCAGAGCAAAAGAAGAAAGGGAAAGGCCAGAGGGAAAGACTTTTTGGCTTCTTTAGGTTAAAATATTATGAAACATTTTAGTTCCTGACCTTCTATAGGACACACCATTAGTACTTTGAGAGAATACCTTTTTAATTAGCATTAACGTATGTATGTACATATCAGATTTAGTTGATATTTGCACATAAAGATATAAGGTTACCTTTACAAGAACAAACATGCTCTTCTGAGATTTCAATCTCTTCAGGTGAAAAACAAAAATCAGAAATGGTCAGAATCAGAGAGCTTACAATTGCCAAGCAGAAGGTATATACTACTTTAATAGGCTTCTCAGTAAGAGATCTAAGACCTATTTTATATGTATCTTAGAATTTTGGGGTTGTTTTTAATTTTTATTTTGTTACAAATGTTTACACTTTGGCTTAATTTTTGTTTAATAAAAAAATTACATGGTAGCATTTGTGGTTTATGATTTAAAAGAGTGTAATTTCTTTTTGTCATGATCTTATGGCTGCATAGTTTGTTTGGTGATAAGACTACCAAATTATTTGATATAATAGTCAAATAATTATTATATTAACACAACAGTACTCTGACCTTTTCCTACACAACAGTTGAGGATATGAATTGCCATTTAAAACTAAAGTTTTACCATCAGAGTAAATTATTTACAGTAATTTCAGCAAGACTTAGTTATTGCATCCATAATTTTGAAGTGCAAAGGTGTGAACCATTGTGGAAGTGGCCTTTTTAACACACACTACTAATTCACAGAGATTAAAATTCAAGTGAATACATGTAAGATGTGTGTCCAACTCTAAAACTAATATTTATAGATTACAGTTTAAAGCATCATGCTGTACATTCCAGCAATAACTCATATTCAATCCTACTTCTGATATTTGTAATACTTATTATAAAAGAAACCTAAATACCATTAGAAGAGATATTTTAGTGTTTTCTACGTGATTTTGTGAATTAAACACCTTTTTTCTTCTTTTTCAATATCTGTTATTCTGTAAACAATACACCAACATTACACATGAAATCAAAGAATCGGTAATAACATTTCAATCATTTTATAATTTCAAGTTTTCCGTTGAAAACCTTGGTCACAATGAGAAAATTTTCTCTGATTTTTTTGTTCCTAAATTCAGACAAAATCTCCTAATGTTAACTATACATAACCTGAGGTTCTGTCACATTTGCTCATCTGATCATCTCTCACTTACAATCTTGCATGACCTATAACACTGTGCTGTTAACAATATGGGCTGGTGTATGTTTTAAAGCTGGAGTCTGAATCACCTTTTGATAATGATGTCTTCTCAGTTGGTATGCAGCTAAGACGGTTAAAATGTCATCTGACTAATTGTGAGCCTAGCCCTTCAAACATTCCCAGTGGGTGTTGCGTTTAATGTTCATTTGAGCTCTGCAATAAAATCCCAACTGAAGTCCAAATTAAGATGATTTAAATTAACTCATTTGAGGAACATTTAATTACCAATGGGGTGTAATTGAATGTTCCTCTGAAGTGCTGAGTGATTCCTAATGAAATGGGAAAGACGGTAGAAACTGAGGAGGCCTCACAATGTTGCTTTCTAAAGGGAGATGCTACTATGGAGCATAGATAACAGAGTGAATAATGAGGTTATGTTTAAAAAAGGCAGGTGTGGTGCGACTTAAAGGGTTTTCCTCTGAACTGTGCAGTTGAGCAAAGGCTACTATTGGCCCTAGTGTTGCAGCTTCTACATTTTATGGTCATTGGAAATTCCCAAACCACAAAGTCCTCCCACCTACACCATCTATCAGAGAGAATGATGTCCTCAAGAAGTATACATACTGCGGGCAGAACGTTGTGCTGTAAATATATTTAAGGGGACAAGTGACATGAAACTCATCACAAACCTTGGGATTTATTACATGTGTAGTTCTAGCCTTCTGAATGTACCAGTGAGCACCATTGCGACAAACATATAGAAATGAAAAAAAACACATAATTTTATCATAAACCAGACCAGATTCTCATTCAATTTTTGACTCTGACAGATGAGCAGAGTGAATAATCAAAATAATTGCCTAGAGGCTATTGACCTCTCACAGAGTGCTTCAGAATCTCCTGAAATTAACAGTCATGCTCCAATGATCATAAAGTTGCTTTAACTTTCTATTCCCGATGTTTCCATTGTGGCCACATAGACCACAATGGTTGTCTTCCACTGTTTATCAATGATCCCAATGTCTGGTTGGTAGATCATTACGATTTTGTCTGGGAGTCCCACTGGATCTTACCTTGGTCATCCTCCACCACTTTGGGAGGTAGACCTAAAGTCGTCCAGTTCATGTTTGTTTCTTAACCAGCTACTTAGTTGTGGCGTTCCATGTACCTATTGTTGTCATCATGTTGACAAATTGTTGATACAATATACCTGGTTTCTTGACATTTGATGCAGGTGATGTCTGAGCCAGAATGGTACTTTTTTTATTTGTTGCCATTGTATTATGAATTATTATAATAATAGGCAGCTAACATTAATGATCTTGCCTAAGAAGCACTGTACATCTCTGTAACATAAATGCCCCAAATGGGGTTGCCACTTGGGGAATGTTTATATATGTACATATTCTTTTATACAGAGGGATGTGGCATAAATCAGTGAACAAGAATTTGCTGTTTTTTCCAAACAAGCTGTGACATGGTTATTGTATGTCCATAGCAGTCAGATTACTTGTTAAATGTCTCAGTGTTTTCTGAATGCACTTCCCATGGTCACACAGACACTAAATTGCCCAATAAAAGGCTATAAACTAAATTGGAGTTTGTGACCCCAGAGTCCTGACGTTGGAGAGCTCATGGACAATAACTCCCAGTAGTCCGAAACACATCTTCTAACTTGCCTGACATTCCAATCAACAATTACAGCACTGGGCCCACCAATCTAGACTGAAACACCTACTCGCAAACACAATGGCAATAGTGTTCACACACAAGGGCAACTCTCATTCCTCTGTCTCCTTTTCTCCTCTGCTCCCACTGCAATCTTGTTATTATTCTTAACTCATTCATTAAAGAGTTCTCAGTCATTTAATGATTGCACATTAATGGAACAACCGCAACAGTAGCACAAGTCTCAGTAAATTTTGCATAAATACCCCCACCTATTTGTGATATGATTTTAAGATAAAATTTAATGATTTTCCCACAGAGTGTTTTGTAGGAGGTTCTGGTGCATTTCATAAAATAGATTTTATTTTGAGGAGTGCAGACAGTGGAGGGGAGGAAGCATTTTTTGGAAATTTTGAGCCAACATCTGAAGACAACATCTGTTTGTTGGGAACAAATGGGTCTTGAAATAACAAGGCCTAGGTTTTTATTTTCTGGTGAAAAATATCTGGAACTACTAAGCTTGAAAATATCTATGCAGGCCTCAGGCTCATTGCCCTCCTGCTTTTGTTGTGCAAACAAACCAGTTACCTACGAACCTTGGCACATTTACATATATTTGGAGAGACTGCTAGCTCAAATCCATGGCAGCCAAAACCTACGTATTTGACATATAAACCTTCATAAAAGTCTGCCATCTTTTTTACCAAGTACCCCACACACAGGTTGCTGTGTATTGCAGATTTCTGCCCAGGTCCCTCTTGAAAACTACAATTTCTCTGAGGCTTTAAACAAACTGAAAGTTGCTGAAATGCTTACATGTAGCACACAAAGCATTATGTGCACCACATAATTATGTGCTAATAATCTGGACTCAAGTTTGTTTGTAAAAGTCTGTTTAACAAGTGGTACTATTCCTTTGGAAACGGTGCATGTTGACCTGGCACAGTTGTGCTATTGTAAGTGATTCCTTAAAACAAAGATTTCACATGGGTCTGATTTACTGCATATTTAGGCCTCGCATATAAAATTGCTGCTACAACAACTCCAGCTTCTTCAAATGAGTTAAGGGTGATGATGTTGAAATATCGAGGCTGATTAGTTCCCATTTAAGTAGGCCCTGATTCAGCTTCTTTGATCAATTCTGATCAATGTGTAAAATGATTTGGCAAGTGCTTAGCTGCAAACAAAGTGAAAAATGCAATAAAGCAAACACAAATCCCAATCTTCTTGGTGCGTTGCATCACAAATCAATTGAACAAGTAATGTTTGCCATGAGCACGTTTGCTGGTGGCTGCTTTTCAAAAGCATTTGCAGCAAAGTGAGCTGACTGCTGGGCTGTGCTTGAGCACAGTCTTGTGTAACTCACCCTGAAAAGAACATTTGTTCTCCATCTGTGAATACTACTCTCACTCCATGTAAAGCTGAAGTTGAGACACAGTGCTGCTCAAAATATGTTGCCTTTTTGTTTTTTTTTTCAAGCTACTCGCCCCTACCAAAAGACTAAAAAACTACAAGTCAACTAATTTTATGACTGTGACTTGGCAGGCTTCTCAGGAATCATGAAAGCTCATTCAATGCATAAATTAAACGTCTTTTTTTTGTCATCTGAACCCCTGGCCACAGGAGCATGTCTTGATGACAGCTATGTGTTTCCTGTTGCACTACATTCAGGCTGCATCTGGCTGGTAAAGACATTAGTCTAGGCTGGAAATATCGTTACTTTGCCAGTTAGACTCACATGTCTGCAGACTCACAGACAAACCTCAGATATATAGCCACAGTAGAATATAGCCATTAAAGACCATTACTTTGAATTTAATACTTATTTAATGAAGTGTAGATTGAATCAAATGTAGTTATAGTTTGTGTTGTTTGCTGCATTAAAACAAAGGGAAATTCTAGGTTTTTATCATCATGATGATTTATTATGCTTTATGGCATGTATTTCAAATTATATTGATTAGATAAAAGAAGCATTCAATCACTTTCTCCAATAATTATTTTAAAACAACGGGAGTGTTTTCATTATTTGCAGATGCATGTGACAAAGAGAAACAGATCATGCTGGCATGGTTCACGTCTGTTTCTGCATAGTCACATTCATACATGTCCAACAAACAACGAATCGTTGTGCAATCTTTGGTGATTTCACTCGTCTTTTCTTTTCCACCTCTTTTGTTTGGTTTAGCGCGGGTCAGAGGTTTGGCTTTGTCTGTGCAGATAGAATTTTTACAAATCCAACTAGTGTAAACTCCCCATTTATTACTGGCTTATCACCAATCTGAAGCCTTGCATAGCTTATGTTTTCATTTTCATCTACAAAATCTACTTCCAGCACTTATTGGTACAAGGAAGAAGATTGGACACGTACATCCTGAAGTTATGTCTACTGGATTGTACGTGTTCATTAATAGTCATACTCATAGATAATTGAAATAACAGAGCAAATAACCAAAGTTCAGTCATCCTCAAACATATTGATTACTTGAATATGTGACTTAGGTGCGTACTTTGATTTAGGTAAAAAAAAAAAAAAAAGAAAACAACCGATAGCTGCTCTACCTGAAGTGGTAAACAGGTCTATGTTACAGTGTTATGTTTCTCTTTAAAATGTTGATTTTCTTAATACATTTATTTCTTTGGAAAATTTAGTTTTTATTATTACTTAGAAACTGTGGAGTACTCATTACTTTTACACATTTAGAGCACAATTAGAAAGTCCAGAGAATACTTATACTTATCTAGCAACCCAGAAGTCCAGAGGATACTTACTCATTTACACTTATTTAGCAACTCAGAACAGGAATTAGAACTTGGAACCCAGAAAAACTACCTTAGCAACTACTTTTAGACTCCTATTCTTCCAACCCAGAAAAGGAATTAGACCAGAGGATAATTACTTATACTTATCTAGCAACCCGGAATAGGAGTATCTAGTTTTTTACTTTGGCTCAACATTATTAGCTTTTTCTTGTTTTGCTCTTTCCTTTGGTTTATTATTTTGTTTGTATTTCCTTTTAAATCCTTTAAAACACTTAGTATTGCCTTGTTGCTAAAAATGTATTATATAAATAAAATTACCTTTACCTTTGTTTCCCTTTCACTTAAAACATGACACTCAGAATTAATTTCACAATATCATTATCTTCATGAATACAAAATCATAAGTCACCCTCTAGCAATTCATGAAAGTCAAAGTCAGAAAATATATTGATGAAATATAT
>CAEGAE010042699.1:0-16502 GCA_903067095.1 Girardinus metallicus
CACCCGGAACGTAGCTGGAGATGGGCACCAGCAACCCTCCCGACCCCATTAAGGGACAAGGGTGAACAGAAAATGGATGGATGGGTGTTGTTTTATGATGCATAAAACAGATTTGCTGTTTAAGTGCCTCAGCAACATTAAAAATTTTATTTAATCTGTTAAAATCCAAGAATTAATACATTTTGAGTTTTCATTCCTAAATATTTTTGGTTTAAATTGTCTCCCATCTGTGCAGAAACAAAGGTAAACAATTCTATGTCTTTTGACACTGACCTCTAAGAACAGACACAACTCAAAATTCAAGTTTCAGAATAAAGGTTTTCCTGTTAGTACTTAAATGATTTTGTGTATTTCATTAAAATGTTTGTGAGACGTCCAATGTTTTTTCAATTATTTATAGACTGAGAGCAAATCCTGCAAGCATTCAGTAATCCTTTGGTTCAAAGGGTAATCTACAAATTTAGCAGATATTTTAATTATATGTAATAACTTCTCTTGTGTGATCAGTATAAAGTTGATAAAACAAGATGGCGTTTTGTTACATATATGGGGAAAAAGCTAACTTTATCATTTAATTCTTAGAGAATATTCATTAAGGACATTAACGCTTTAAGGATTAGATTATCCATCTCCCTAAATATTTAATTTCCCATTATCTCAATCAGGACCTCCTACGCCATTTATGAATATCTGCCAATAAGCAGCTTTTGTGGTGCTCACTCATGCTTTGAACTGATTTGGTGGCAGAATAAAGAACATCTTGACACAGAATAACAATCAGTACCATTGGCGAGCAAGAAAGATTTTGCAATAATTTGATGTACATGCAAAACAAAAATACACAAGATGTAGAAATAGGAGACCAAAACCCTGTGTGACTAAAGCATAAGTACTTTAGATGGGGCAAAAAGATGCAGGAGAAAACATGAGTAAGGCAATGTAAAGCCAGGAAGTAGTAGTCTATTGATACTATCTTTCCATGTGTTCACACAGATGTAGCTTTCTTCCATTTAAAAATATTGTGTAACATCTCATGTTTAATATGATCAATTAAAACATCTGATATAACTGTATCCATTCAATGTAGTTATTTACTGACAATTATTTACTGTCAGTAAATAACTATGATCTCAGTGTCAAATTAGCTTCTCTCATGGCATTGCTTTCTTTTGCCCCAACAAGTGCATCCAGATTCTGTAATTTTTGTCATTGCAGTTTATCCAGATAAATATAAATTATTGCGTTTTTGCACCTGTAGAGAAGCTTATCCCAGTGAAGATTTGGTTATGTTGTAGTGACTTTTTTGTGTATCTAGGTGTAAAGTTTACAGTGAGTAAAATGGAAAAAAGAACAAATTCAGTTGTAAGCTGCATGTTACAATGGACCATTTTTCTTGGCAGAACTAGAAAGATTCTTTAAAAGTGGGAGGCCTTCTGGACCAATGTTGGGTTTTTAGCATAGCCCACACATTTTCAATATAAATGAGGTTGAAGCTTTAGGAAAGCCATTCAAACAACTTTGGTAGAATCAATTTTGATATGTCTTTGCTAACTAAAATGATTGATCTAAGGTTAATTTAGAGATAGCCTTTCATTATCCTTATGGATTAATATCAGATATTTTTAGATGACCCAATGCATAGCAAATATACAAACAGTTAGATCTGAGTATTTCTAAAGTAAATCTTTCTTGAGGCAGAAATGCTGCAGCTGCAGCATTCTCTTTCCTCATTCCATCTCAGCTGGGAGATACCCTCATTTAACCAAATTAGATCCAGTCAAATTTGGCTTTAATGCGCAGACAAATTACATCCCAAGGTTAAAACGAAGAGTCAATGATTGACTTGTACTCTTAACCCTTAGTAAAAAAGAGGTCACAAACTGAAAAGTATAGAAATAAACTTTTAAGCAATAAATGCTGTATATAGGTTTGATATTTTAATACTATAATGGTTTAAAGGAGCCTAAGTCATTAAAAAAGAGAAAAAACACATGCTTTGCTGCTCTCATGCTAAACCAAGCTATACATTTTCTGTGAACCATGTGAAGAAACAAAGCAAAGTGACAAGTAGAAGAGAAAAATGTGACCAAGATTGTGGATAGACTTAAAAGTGCTAGTTCGCCTGTAATCTATCTTATACTATAAAGAGTTATGGACATTTGCAGTGGAGACTGAATGGAGTGATGAAGAAGGTTGAGATAAGAACTGCAGTAGATTATTCAATCAATCACCTGTAGCCATATCTTTAGAAGACGTGTCTGAGGAGACACACTCAGTAGTCAGGCCCCTCAGTGATAAAGGCAGAAAAAAATTACACAAGCTGCTCTATATCGCATTGGCTGCCCTGCAAACCTTGTGTAAGAGAAGGCAGTTATGGACTGTGGCTGCATGACAATTACTGGAGGAAATATTTTTGCCAGTTTTGTGAGTCGGGTATATTACATTTTACTTCTTTATAATGTGACCCATCTAAAAATGCATGTCAGTGATTTGCATTATGAACAGTAATGTTTATGTTGTCGAAACAAATCTTGTGTTTTATTTTCAAATGTACTATCAATGTTCATCTCAAGACAGGATTATATTGAAAATTCAAAAAGTTAAACTTATAAATATTTCAGTCTATGTCTAATGAATGTAAATATTATAACTTTTATTTTTGTTCATTGTAAATACTACGGCTTAAACAACAGCTATTGAAAACCATAAAGTGTAACTGACCACCCTGTGAAAGCACTATAGTAAACTCTACATAATATTTATATTATACTTATCCAGTTTGTCACTACATATAGCAACTTTTTTTTCTTCAAAAAAGTGATAAGCGACAAATCAAGCACTATTTTTCTGTTATTGAAGTCTTATGACGATAACATATGAAAGCACCAATCGCTTTGGAGCTCCACTGCAGCTCCGCTCTGTCCTGTGCGAGTGTAACGTAGTGAGCCCCTCCCGCTTCTTTATCACTCCAGTCAGTCTTATACAGTCATCCTGCAGCATACCGCCGCCAGAAGTTAGTGCAGAGGAGACCCAATTCACTCCATGTTCACATTGCAAATAAATCACATGTACAAAGCTGAGAGACTCTGTATATCAATTCTTTCCATGCTTACAATTCCAATTCCTGACTTGCCACTGGGTGCATTTGAGATGGCTTTATACCTGAAGGTTGTGTCATGGATGCTAACCAAGCAGTACCATTGTAAACAAAAGGAAAACTAACCTTTAGTAGACACATTCAACCTATGGAGGCCAGCACTGACAATAATTTATCCAAAATATTACAGAATTAAACAAATACACAAAAATGTCAATAATTTGCTAAGAAATATAAAGCTTAAAACCTATTTAGACAGCTTATCACAAAAAAGTTAGTTGGAGTTATGTACACTTGAAGATGTATTTTCTCTATTACTAAAGAAAAGTATGTCCACTTACACACTCAATATTTGGTTAGGCCTCTTCACATGACTTCCTGCATGACAGTTTTTATCCCTTTGCGCTGTAGAGATGACCAACATGCTTTCACAAAAGTCTTCAGCTTGTCTGGATTCTTAGCTCTGGTGTTTCTAATCTTCTTTACAGTCCACCATAGGTCAGGCCAGTTTGCTGGCCAAGCACAGTGATACAATGGCCATTACACCAGGTACTGGTACTTTTAGCAGTGTGGGCAGGTGTCAAGTTCGGTTGGAAAATTAAATTAGCATATTCATAAAATTTGTCAACAAAGGGAAGCAGGGCGAGCTCTACACTACGTGACAGACAGCTGCGCTGACTTTGAACTTGAGAAAATATATTGGAGCATCTACAGCAGACGACATGGCACCACGAATGACTTCTGACTGAGGAAACTTCCTCCTTGACTTCAATCAGCTGTTTCAAACACATGCAGTATCTAATTGAAGCCTATATCTTGGATATGTCATGTGTGGTGGCTCTAGAGCACACTGTCAAACTCAAAATTTTCAGGGTCGGCCACCTGAAACTTTCAAATGTGCCTCTTTATTGACAAACCTAAATCACATTAGCAGAACTCTGTAGAACTTAAGTTAATGAAAAATCAATGCAGTTCTTTGATTCAAGTGTGCTGCATTTGGGACACATCAAAGTATTGCAGCTGCAGTCCACACCTTGTAGCTTCTCAAAACTCTTGTATCGACTTGGCTTTACAGTCCCCTCAAGTGTGTGGTCGTCCTTTTTGCTTATGTGCCGACTTCTACTATACTTTATCCTTTTACTACACTTTACAAGGCAACACAGCCTTACTTTTTAGCAATAAAGTTTTGTGGCTTAACTTCCTTCTGAATGGTGTCCGTTAATTTTCCACTATCGAGTTAAATAAATTTTTATTACTATTACTAAATTACAAATGTGTGCACAGTATTACATTTTGTTTCATATCTGGTTTGTTTCTTCTACTTGTCCTCCTTTTCATTCTGTAAAGTCACATAGATAATACAATTTTGCTTAGCCAAGATAACTGTTACAAAGCCACGCCTGGCTTCAAAGAACATAAAAGTGAGCATGAGATAATAATAAACAAGGCTATCAATTTTGACCTCTGAAGATCAAATCATAAGACAGATTACGTACATTATTTAGTGTGATGTTCTGGCAACAACATAGATAAAGCAAAGGTTAATTCACCATCTTAAACCAAAGCACATATGAGCTCATATTACTTTTTGCATACTTCTTGAATTAGTATTCCTGTTGTGTGTCCTTTCAGACCTACTTCATATGCAAGACAGCTCGGTTGTTTAGAATTTAGCTCTCTTATCACAAACTGCAAAATGTCAAAAGGCTGAAGTAGCAGTCTGGGTCAAAGTCTTTCAAGCTCAATTAACTCTAAAACAGTACAAATGCAAAACTGTTGAGAAGAGGGTATCAAGTAACTTTCATACAAAATGTCTCTATTTATGGCTTTATATATTTTTTTAATTAAGGTGTAAAATTAATTTGTTATTTCAACTTTGAGCTTTACATAAGCTTGCAGGGGAAAACTTCAGATGCCTTGGCAGTGTAGCACTCCGATTGGTGTTTCATTGATTTTCTCCTTTTTCTGTAAAAGGCATAGAAAGAGAAGGAGGGGCTCAGCAGCTATGAAAAGGTCTCTCTCTGAATAAAAATTGTGAAGAGCTGGGCAACAGAGTGAGGTCCTGCATGAACAATAATTTCTCGTGCTGCTGTGCACAATAAATACTACAGTCCAATTTTCACATCTTGTAGGTTTTTAATGAGTTCACATGCTGTAGACATGTTACAGCAGCTAAAGTCCCAACACTTAATGAGACTCTGGAAATACTGAATCCCTATTGGTATGATGTGAGACATAAAGAGACACACTGACTCTGTCTAAAAGCTCACTTAAAAGCTTCCGATCGTTAACTTAGCGCATGGGTGTAATTTGAACAGATTGCACTCAAGCTGAAAACATCAATGACCAGCTCAAAATATTCTTCTACAAAAACTTTCAGTAAGGGTTTCTTTTTTTGAAACAATGCTCAATATTGATTTGATTTCTTGTATGATAACACCTTCTATGATTACCTACTGAAGTGAAGGAAAGAGCATCTGAGCAGGATATTTCAAACTGATGAGATTCTTTTTGCTACTCCTCTCTTTCATTTCTGATGACTTGTGCTTGGTGCAACCTCTAGCTAATTCTGCCAAAAAGAAGATGGGAGTGTAATTTTTGTGCATCAGTACAAACTAAAGAGCTACCTTCTATGAAAGGACAATGCCTAAACCAGAGATATCCAAATGATTGACCGCAACTAAGATCTTGATCCAAAAGAGTCTTGTCTGGATCCAGATTAACTGTTTATCAGTATTGTTTACCAATGTATCGTTAAACATATATATGACTTTCTTGAAACAAAACTTTATAATTTACCATGTTGAGAATGTCTCTTGAATAGCTGGCCTCCCATTGTGTAATACAAGGCTTGTAAAAACCTAACTAATTTACATCAGTTCTATCAGGAGGGCCAACAGTGCAGCAAACGATTAAAAGAAGCAATTGGACGGATAGTCAAAATGTCAGATCAGATTCATACTGTCTAAAAGAACACTATTATTAAATACTACAACTGTCTATGTCAACTACTAACTGTAAAGTTTGTTTGTTAAAAAGAATTTTCTAAACAACTTCTTCCAGATTATTTTGGTGTTTAGCAAAATAAATTACTTCTAATTGCACAAATTTGATGCGACAGACTGGCGACCTGTGCAGGGTGACCCCATCTTTCACCCGGAGATAGGCACCAGCAGCCCTCCCGGCCCTCTAAGGGACAAGGGTGTACAGAAAATGGATGGATGTAAAAATTAGAAGTAGTCAGTCCTAAGAAAACTAAAATATAAAGGTTTTAACGTGACTTAATCTCAAGGCATGAGACAAAAAAAGTTATTTGTAGTTTATATTATATGCTAAGATCTATCATCAACAAAGGTATTAAAAAGTAAAAAATTTAACCCTACCTCAAATATTACAGAAAATAAATCACACAAATCAACTTTAAAACAGAAATCAATGCTGCATAATTTCTTTGCTGTTTTACTTTACTTTAGCAGACCAGAAGAAATGAAAGCTTCCCTTCTCGTCTTGACACAAGCTGCTGCCATTTTGGTCATTGCACAGAAAAATAGACACAGTTAAAATTTTATCCAAGAACACTGGTGCAATATAAATCAGTAAAAATGAGAAAGACTATCATTGAAATTCTTGCTTAAAGTGTAATTTCCTGGGCTAAGAGGAAAGAGTCAAAGAGTTTTTAGAGAGTGAGTTATATCTTTCCCTTTGGCTAATCTTCAGCAGTAGCCAGCTGAGGTCAGAGAGCTGTGCCAAGGTGCAGAGGGAGCAGAGCAGGTGAAAGGCTATGCTGTAATTCATTCCCTCGGTTGCCTGGAATCCATGAGCAGAAACGAGCACATTGCTGTTTCCTCCTTCGGACTATGCATCCCTGGGACTTTTTCCTCAAGTATTTTGACTGAATAATCAAAGTGTGTCAGTCTTTTTATTGATATCAGTTTTGTTTGTTTTGCTGAAGTTGAAAATAACTCCTTAACCTCCGCCTACTGCAGTGGCCAGGTTTTTCTCATGTTTAAAAAAAACTGAGGAAGCCAGTCTAAGTATTTTAATTTGGCTACTTATCCTGCAATCTGAATTTGGTGTCATCTAGATTAATATATCTTAATTGGTTGTCTGTTTTTTAATGCGATAGCAAACATACATTTGTGAATACTGTTTAGCATTCCTGATTCTGTTGCCTTACCGTGGTCGCAAGATATGAGAGAAATACCAAGATTAGCTCCCTTCACTTTGTGCATGAGGTGGCGAGGCACACAACGGTGGAAACACCTTTTACTGAGTAGACTGGAGCTTTAGTAACTACACTGTTCAATAGCCTTAGCTGCTAACTGCTCTAGGTCCTAACACTACTACAGCACAAATATAAACGTACCACCTTAACTAGTGGTGTCCAAAGTTAGACACCGAGGGCCACTGTCCTTTGTGTTTTACTTATTTTTGTTATTCAACTCATCTGATAGCTCAACAATTGGCCCCTAGAACCTGATAACTAGTCAACAAGATGGTGTAATCATTAACATATTTAGCCAGGAGGCACATCATAACTCTGGAGGAACTGGATAGATTCACAGTTCATGTGAGAATCTGTTATTAACAATAACAGGAAAATCATTGTTAACTGTGGTGTTCACATTTTAGGCCTTCACCCACTGTTGAAAGAAAAATATGAGAAGTTCTGCTTAAAGTTATGTATGTTAAGTAATATAAGGCTATGGTGTTGTAGTTCAGTTCAAAGCATATTTGGCATATAATTTTTCAGAAGCTGTAATAGATGAGTGAGATATGCAGATTTGCAACTGCATTTGCCACAGTTGTCACTATAGAAAATTGATTTAAAGGAACTGACTACAACTGCACCCCACACTTTTGAGATTTTTTTAAAACTATAAAATCTGCACCATTTTTATTAGAATTAAAAGTGATAGAAATTATAAAGTGAAAAATATTAAAATATTGCATCTGAAAAACATTCTATGTGTTTTGTCAGCAAGAATGGCTTGCCCTGATACCTTTCTGCATTTCTGTTATGTTGGTCAGATAAATCAGATGTTTCAAATTGACTATAAAATATGCTTACCTATTATCATCTATGCTGTGGGCTTTATCCCCCATGAATTTATTGAGCAGTATAATCTTAAAAAATAGATATGAAGTTACAGTAGTGCAACATAGCTATGCAAAATTCAAGATTTTCTTGCTCCAAGTAAAAATTTTAAAGAGAAAACTATGATATCCTACTATGCAAATATTATAGCTTTAGGTATGAAAGTGTGGGTGTCTAAGATGGTTTGGATGTGCATTGAATTCTGCTGGTGTGTTTTCCCTGCAAAGCAAAAAGACGGGGCACTTCTAGGTTTACTTAATCTCTATTTTTCAAAGTGACATGCCATTAAAGTCTAGCTAGAGCCAGGTGAAAAAAATATGCGTATGCTGCATCCACTGTGTCCTCAGGTCTTTACTGATACATCACTTTATGAGGAAGTATTAGCAGAATACTAGATCACAGTTTGCCAAAATTTAATTTTAAAACCCATAGACGTCTGCTTTCATTCTGTGAAAAATTGCCATTCAAAGTGGGAGTGCCTCTAAAGGATACACCAAGTCTCAAGTCACATTTTCAGTTTAGAAAATTGGCATCATGACATCTTTTTGTTTTATAGTCACTTTATTTTGTAGGCAGAAAAATAATTGAAGATGTTCTTGGAACTTTACAGCAAAACCCACTCATAACCACACCTCTGTAAAAATATGTCAAGAGTGGCTAAATGGAGAGGAATACTTGACTTGACTTTTTCTTAGGTATAACACATCTGGTGTGTTTGTTTTTCAGTCTTCAGTGACATAAAGATATTCAAATCCTGGTTGTGTTTTCCTTGGATCAACCAGCTTCTGTATTCTTCATGTCTAAGGAGTGGAGTTCTCAAAAAATACCCAAGCTAAAATCTCCCAAAACTTTGTAGAATTTTTTTCTTTTTCTTTTTTTTTGTCTGATACAAAATTCTAACTTTTGGGATAGCAATCCATCCTGTATAAACGCCTGGCACTAAAACAATGCTGAATATTATTTTCTGCGGCGCATCACAATTACATATTGCAAGCACCTTCAGAAGGTGTAGATTATGAATTGCACTTTAGAAAGTAATCATTTTTTATCAAGCCATGTGTTGTTTTATCTGATTTCCATATTTCAATAAAGTGTTCTGAGCTCAGTAATTACACAAGATGTGTAAAATGACAATTTTTTTTTTTTTTCTTGTTTTCTTTGTAAATAGTGAGCTAAGTTATTTTCTGTATGGTTGTCTGCTGTTTACATGTTGTGTTAAAAATTTATTTCATGGTTAAATTAAATACAAACATTGCAGCTACATGTGTTATTATCCAGAAGTTTAAGAACTAAGTTAAGGCAATTACAAAAACAAACAGTATTAATAAAATAGAAAAATTTATTGTATGACTTACTGATTTTTTAATAGTTACATTTTTCTCAGGTTCTTGGAGAATTCATTTTCTCTTTGTGCCTGGAAATTAGCACAAAGTTCACTTGGCAATAAGTGAATATTTTTCCAAGCTGATGAAAAGTTAACTTATAACTTGGACCAGCCTAGGGCACTCCCTTTTAATAATTTGAATCTTTACTTAGTTTTAAAGATTTGTCTCATGTTAATGAAAGTACTGACAGTGAAGAGATGAAGAAAACGGAGACCAATTCGTCCATGAATGACACAAGTAGTAACTCCAAATGGTTTATTTGTTTAGTTTACTATCAACTCAGCAGTGTGGCTTCTAATTTGCAGACATCAGTGATGCCTCCATTAACAGATTCACATCTTGAAACCTTTAGTGGGTCTGTGTGTGTATGGGTGTGCACGCATGCGCGTGTGTGTATTAGGAATCACAAGATTTCCGGGGTGATAGGATGGTTCCTGGTGCAACCTAATGAGTCTCTGTTTGTTTACCTCTTTCACTGCACCACATTCAGTGGAATGTGCCTGCATTTACCAGCCATGAATGCCAGTGTTTTGATAAAGGTCAATACGAGTTGGACAAGGCTGTTGAAGTTTGCCTACTTTAATTAGCCCTGGCTTTGTGCTCTCATCTCATCCTGTAGTGTCAGAACAAGCATGTTCTGCCTTCAAGATGTGCTCAGAACAAAGATAGGGTTGGAGAAAGCCAAATGAGAAGGGAGAGGCTCACTATCGCCAATGATTCACTCAGATGACACACTTGTATCGCTCTGGTAACATAGCATTTTTTTAATAGACATTGATGAATTGGCACAATTTTAGCTTGTAATTGTATCAGATAGTGCACCTGCAAGGATTTTCAAGCTCAGACAGATCTTAAAGTCCTCCTGATCATCAGTTCCCTCAATGAGGAGTCTTAATTGGCCACTTAGTCTTATTTTACCCCAAGGCTGTCAATAACTGAACTGCAGAACACTAACAAAAGGTCAGATATTCGTCTCAGTCTTTTATTAGAAGCTAACAGTGTTATGTTTGAATTTGTTTGCAAACTAATGACATTTACTTCATCTCCTGCTGAAGGATAATTCTGACAGGTACCCCAAGCTTTCTAAATTGCTTCAGTGGTGGTTGCCAATGATAACCTACCAATTTATTCATGAAAAACACATAATGACAATGTTACACTCATGCACATCAGCCAGAAAATAAACGAGTATGCTGTGTAGTAAAACAACATAAGAATACTGTATTAAGGGAAACATGGGTTGGGGTTATTTCTCTTAAGACACATGAATTCATCTAAAGGTCAAATTACTAATTTGTCTCAGTATATTTAAATCATAGACACAATTTGAGATGCAGTAATTACATATAATACCTCAATACCTCCCATTTAAAGGCTATTAAATATAAAATTTCTGTTTTTATTCTTGTGACACAAAACTGCAATTCTTATTTTATCTTATTTTTTCAATAATAAATGGTATCTGTACACTCTATATCACCCATATCAGAGTACTCAAGTAAGAGTAAAAAACTATTTTTTAAAAAGGCCACATAAGTACTGAATACTTGAATCTGATTCAATTTTTGAAATAATGTAATCATACAGAAAAAATATGCAACTATGTGTGGGTCCTGACTTTTTGAACAATAAAATAAAAACAGACTGAAAACAAAACCCAACATTACAAAATAACAAATTCAGGCAGAAGAAACATGTATTTCCAAATCTCAGTTTCCAGCATCATAAAACCTTTGAACCCAAAACTTAGCCAGTATTTCAAGTGACAATATCTGCTGTCTATCTTATGGTGGTAGGTGCTTGTCCTGTAACTGTTGGGTTGCTGTTTTGAATCACCACTCTGTCTCTGTCAGTCATTGTGTCCTTGGGCAAGGCACTTCACCCACATTGCCTGCTGTTGGTGGTCAGTGGGCCCAGCGGCCCCAGTGCAAGGCAGCCTCGCCTCAGTCAGATTGCCCCAGAGCAGCTCTGACTACTATCCAGTTGCTTACCACCATCAAGGTGAATGTATGCATGAATGGGTGAATGACTGAATGTAGTGTGAAGCACTTTGGGGTTCTGTGGACTTGACAAAACATTCTACAACTAAACCATTTACCATTTTACCATTCACTTGACCACTAAATGGCACAACAGGCTCCGCAGATCGATGAAAACATTAGAACAATAAAGCTTGTTTACAAATGCACCAGACACAGGCAAGTGTGTTGCTTTTGTTTGTTACTCTGTGAAGTAACATGAAGTGGGCAGGTTAGCTAGAATTTGATCTTAAATAAAAGTAGAACTACTTAATATTACTCAAGTACAAGTAAAAAGTTTGGTGAAGTAAAACTGCTCCTAGAAGTTTTTATTTCAAATACTCAATGTGAATGAGTAAATGTAGCCATCTACCTCTGCTTGAATCTGCTGTTATATCTATTGCACTATTTAAAGGAAATTTATAAGCATTTAGGAACTTTTATGTCATAGCTTCATATTTTTATGTAGCATTGTTGGGATTTCTTACTTTACTCCAAACATGACTCAACCAACACAACAACACAGCATATAATTTTTAATCAACCATTTACAACATATAACCAACAAAACTTTCCTCCTGTATTCTTAAAGGACATGTGCATGTGGCGTATGCAGGCATATAGCAAAATGCACTTCCTCTGTTTATGCGGCATGTAGTGTGCTGTGGGAATAGGTGAGCATAAGTCTAATGTCGGCAAAAAGTCAAGATAGCTTACTTGTGTATGGGTCTAAGTATGAGACGGGTCGACTGAAGGGAGTTAAGAGGGTCCTCATGCTGGCTGCTTGGGACTTTCACTCACTCTTGTATCGATTAGCCTGTCCACCGTGTAATTAGGCCTCACTGAAGGCAAGTGGGAGAGAAAAAAAGAGGGGGGAGGGTGGCAGGCGGGGGAAAGGCCATTTCTGTATGTTGTGTCAATACAGGAAGAAAAGAAAACAAGGGGTAGATGAGATACTGGCAGATCTGTCACAAAAGTTCAATATTCTTTGGCTTTTTGGCCATCTGTAGGGCATTGAGTGAGAGCAATTCAACACTGAACAGATGAGATAGGTGAATAGGCCAGAGAAAGGGACCGGAAAAGCAAAATGTCACTTTCAGCTCTTGATTGATCTGTCAGTTTAGTCATGGTAGCCTTTTTTTTCTCACAGTGAAAAAAGTGTCTGGGGTGAAGGTGCCAGTTGGATCTATAGATACATTTCCATGTGTCAGCTGTCATTTGTTCATCATGTGGATGTGTTTGAATGAAGAGAAAGAAAAAAAAAAGCAGCTGATGAGGTTTCAAGGAATGAACATTCCTTGCAACTGTCTGAATAGCAGTCATTACTAAATTTGAATGTTTTCCATTTTTCTCCAAGTGAAATATTGAACTGCTGAGATATTAACTGCAGTAGTGTCCTCTCTTGGTGTCCTTATTTAGCAGAAACAGATTACAGAGAGTAATGCTATCCTAAAACAAATTAAATTTCAAAAATGTCACAGCAGTTTTTCCAAATAATATTTTATGAACCTTTGAATAACTGTCACATTGGCATTAAGTAGTTATTTACAGATTGAATGATAATTTATGCATAAAATGGAAGTAGGAGATAGTGCACCACCGATGACTGCTGTTTGAAGCACATGCTGAGAAAGGAATGAGCAAAGCATTTCCTGTCAGTGTGAACTGTTTGATATAATGGAACAGCAGAGTAAAAAGTAAAAACATTGCACTTTAAGTGAACTCTATTCTGTTCAGTATTACACCGCCTTACTTTTCCATTAGGTTGTTTGGGTTGGAAATCTTTTATATGTTACTTTGTCAGGAAATGTCATTAGTGGAACTCTGATGAATGAATTTTTTGAGTTGCAGGTTTAATTACTGATTGTGCATTTAGTTCATGTTTTAGTTTTACAGCCTTATTGTCAGTTACCGGCCTGCTTCTGAGTTTCTTTATACAGTTTTAGTTAAAATAGATGTAAACCGTTTTTATTCTTTATGGTAGTTTGAAAACATAAATTTGCTTATCTCTGAATGAACAACGAACTACAGCCTTATTAAAACAATTCTATATTAACCTTGAGCAAAGAATACTAAACAGATGCAGTGTGTAATTTGTACCTTGTCAGTTTATGGTTTCTTCCTCAGGTCTCATGTCCTCAAATGTAATATTATAAATGTATTATTATTTTATTTTTGTTCTAATTCAATGATTATCAGTTTATTTCATATGCACTAAAGTCCATAATAAAATGGATATTAGCTTCTGCTGAAGGTTTCATATTGTACAAATTGTAAGACTACCATCATTAGCCTAAACACCTTTATATGATATGGAACCGTTAACTTTTCCAAGCATGTTTTCCAAATGCAATATACTGTTTCAAAGCCTTTAAGATTATCAGCCATGCATAAATGCAATGATCAGTCACAGTAGAAAAAAGGTAAGATTTTAACACTGTGAGCCCATCATAACCCCAGTGTTGCGGAGCCATGCAACAAATAGACTTACTTTATTGTCATTGCACAAAGACACAGCAGTGAACTTGGCAACAAAATGTCATTGCTTGGCTACTGGGGTACACAAAAACTTAAAAAAAAAAAAAAACTATAAGGGTGCCCATAGATATATAAAAGTGTGCAGGTAAGAGAAAATAAAGTAAATAAATAAATTGGAAAATGTAATGGTGATTAAGTTTAAGCATTAGTAATTAGGAGTAATTGTGTTTATAATGAAAAATTTTAAAGAATTAAATATATTTTAAATTTGTTTTAATGAGATACAGTATGAGTTTTCTGTCATGGCACTTGGGGGTTTAAGATGTAGGAACTGTTGGAGTTTGTGGTGCTTTAGAAGATGAATGTTTTTCCTGCAGTTTCTGGCACAAAAACAAGCAGCCAATGTTGTAAAGCTGCACTATGCATGCAGTATTATCTCTCAACAGTACACAAAGTTATCACCTCCAGATACTCATGTTTAGGTGTAATGTCGTTCAAAGTTGAGGCTTCCTCACAAGAAGGCACTGCAGTGTAATTAAGATATGTTCATTGGGGACAGCTGGGAAGACATTGCAACTAACGTTGCAACTAATCCGATTCCTCACAACAACTGATCCCCAATCACAATATATTATTCTGATTGGGGAACTGCAAGACACTTTACAGAGATGGTTGAAGCAGGAGACAAAATATGGGGTAGAGTCGGTTAAGATCTTAACTGCTACGAAAAGCCACATCACCACTGCCTGTTATCCCAATAACTAACAAATCCTTCAATACCCAACATTAACTTAGATGTTTTAATGTTTTATTCCTTCTTTTGTTTTGACCTTCTGACTTTCCCTTCATACTGAATGAACAGTTCATGCTGCTCTTGGCTTCTTGTTTCCCTTTTTTCCTTCCCTGTGGAGAGGGACATTTTATGTGTAAAAAGCTTTGCTGTTTCCCTTGACACAATCCACTCCATGAAATCACTCCAAGTATATCCCTCCAGTGCAGATACCACTTAGTGAATACCTTGAGGTTACCAGACATGTCCTCTTACACAGCTGTAATGGTTTATGGAGGACATGAGATGACACTGTCTAAAGAAGTAAATGGAATACTTGCAAACATTGTTAGTTTCTCTCATTCACTGAATAAATAAAATAAATTATTATTAGTGTGCATTGCACCTCACAGACAGCGTGGTGCAACACTACCATGTCTGTGAGGTGAATTGGATATGTACTGCTTTGAATAAGTTACTCATGAGAAATACAATCGCACAGCACCGTTCAGATAGTGATTGTATGCACTATTATTGTAAATATTCAATTCATTTGTTTATTTTTATAGGAACAAGTGTTCAATATCAACAGGTGCCTAAAAGTATAACATTTATTTTCTATACAAGTCTCAATCTGACAGGTGAATACTTCTCTTTTCCAGTGGATCATTTGCATTTCAAAGAAAAAGCCATATTGAAATGTCTATAATTCTCAGGGTTCAGATTTCCTGTTCAATGCTAAATTTGACATTCTAGTTAAAAAATTGAAATAAAAGAAATGCACAAATGTATCATATTAGGTAAACTATTGTAACTCTCCAAGCAAAAGAACTGAAAAGATTTTCACATAAAATCAAAATTACTACCATTTTAAACAATATGCTGCTGAAAAAAGAATAAATAATTCAGCCCAAACATTTTAATGAAAATCTAAGAATTACCAGAAGCTTACTGTTTATTTTGAAAGTCCAAAGGAAAAATAATTTTATGGCTTTTTCTCAGTAGGCCACTGACCTCATCTCTCCTGCATTTTTATGCAGGAGAGATGACTTGAAGACTGAGAAAGTCAGCGCTGCTGACATCACATGCAGGATTTTGAAACATTGTCAGATTGTACTGAGAGAACATGGAAATGCATGTTTTGCACAAACTTGTAGCACCTTTGCCTTCTCAAGTGATACTTCCATGAGGACAAAATTGGGGCATGCTATAAATATTCTCCCATCTCATGTGCTCTGAAACTGAAGCATTTTGCAGAGATTTAACTCCTTGCTTTAGAGAAACAGCTGTGCTGATTAACAATCTGTCAGACTATCTGAAAACACCTTCTGACATTTTAGGTTCTTGAGTAGAAAATACATATGTTTATAGCACAATTCCCTTTAAAAATGTCCTTTTCCCAGAAAAGGCATTGACAGTGGTAAGAGATGTGAAAATCTAGGTAAAAAGGGGGTATTTTGTAAAATTGACTTGTAACATTGAGCTTTATATAGTATTATAATGTTATTTCCTCATCAAAAACATATCTGGCACAAGCGCCCCCCCCCCCCCCCCCCCCCCCCCCCCCCCCCCCCCCCCCCCCCCCTCCCCCTCCGCTCCCCCCCCTCCCCCTCTCCTCCCTCCGCTCTCCCCACTCCGCCTCGCGCCCCCCAACCGC